>ML108145.1:15861-58272 GCA_003697995.1 Taxidea taxus jeffersonii | reverse complement strand
GAATTTGTTTCTTCAAATAATTTTAGTACAGCCTGGAATTGTTTTTTTTTTTCTGTGAAATTCAAAAAGGTAATTTTTAAAATAAACCTTCAGACATTCTGAAAGGTAGACATAGAATGTATGTGTTTATTCCTCTTTTACAAATAGTAAAGTGAGATGAAAAGCCTTATCTAAAATCTTCAGGTGGGTCAGTGAGGAACTACAGAATTGAACTATTAGAGTATTTGAAGTAATCAAAGCAGAAATCTCAAAACCAGCTTATCTCGTGAATACTGTTTAATAGGTTTACTTACTATAAATCTTTTCCTTATTTCAAGTGAGTAGAAACCTGATATTTGTACTTATGTTTTTCTACTTTCAAGGTGTGCTGAAACTATGTTTGGTTTTTTAAAAGACTTGGTTGTCAGATTTAGGCTGTGTCTATGAATATGCATAAGAAAGGCTTTGTATATAAATGATAATAGATATTCCCTTTGCCCCCAGAATATTCCCAAAAAACACATCTGGCTCCCTTAAGCATGCTGATGATCTTGAGCTATATGACTTGTTACAACCCAGGAGGTTTAGGACAAGTACTGGGACTAGAGGTAGCTTACTGAAAGGCATGCCACAAACTCTGGCTGGAAAGAAAGGTGATCATCTTACTTTGGAGGATTTTCCTGACAACTTTGACCTACTGTTTTCCCATGTTGTGACCTTTTCTCTGTCCCCTTGTTCCACCATGAAAGCTTAGGAATCTTTAAATGACTTCAGCATATTCTAGCCTGCTCCATCTAAGTCTTACTTAAACCAAATACATTCCTATTATAATGATGTCACTTAAAATTTGTTTTAAAAGATCCTTGAACTTATCACTTTTGAGATGACAGCCCTGTAAGGTCGGCAAAATAGATAATACCTCCATTTTACAGATTAAAACACTGCGGGTCTGAGAGTTTAAATAATTTGCTCAAGGTCACCCACCTAGTAACTGAAGAAACCAGAAATTGACAGCCAATCTGTGTTTCTTGCCATTACTGTGTTCCTCACCAGCTGATGGTAGTAGCAGCCACTTCACTCACAGATTGAGCACTGTGCTTGAAAAATGTTCTGCTACTTAAAGATGATTGCAGGGTATTGTCGACACATGGATTTTTACTCTTAATTTATGAATTAGAGTAGATTTCATTGCCTCTCCCCCAGAAACCAACACAAATTGTGGACTATAAAAATCTGTCATAAATCACATAAAGTAAAGGACTTGAAACTAGCAGGAGGGAAGCTGCCTTCCAGTGATGTTGACTCATAAAGGTCACTGGTTAGCGCATATCCCTGGACACTGGGGTCAAGGCAAATGCCAGTGATAATACCAGAGGCAAACTCTACTCCACAAACTATAATTGGAAATTTCATTTTCCTTAAGAAATTCTCTTTCAAATGCCAGACCCCCATCTCACCTCTCAGTTCTTCTTTTCCACCGACCCATCCTTAAACACGTGACTTTCAACGTATGTCCCTATCTACATTTTTTTCACTGTTTTGGAAAAAATGAATCTTTTATTCTATCCTAATTTCCTAAAGACTACTTTGAATCTTAGAGTGATTTATTCTTTCATATGCCTCCTTCCCCTTGTAAGAGAATTACATTTTAAAAATTTTAAAAAGGAGAAAAAACAGCTTTCCATGTCTTTCTGTTGGTTAATTCAATCATTTCTTCATTTATATATTTATGTATTCATTTCTGCCTCTTTCTTTTGGAAAGAGTATTCACTGATGGACATGAATGCTAAAAGGTTTAATAAAGTAGAAATAGAAAATCATGATCAAGGAAATGAGGGAACAGTTATGGAAATAATCAGGATTAACGTTTTTGTGACTGAGCATTAAATAAGTTTTTCTTTTTGGCTGTTAAGATGAAAAGGAAATGTAACTTAAAATATTTTGTTCTCAGAGATACATTGTTATAAAATTTTGGTTTTATTCCTTTGGAGGAAGAAACACAACAAATGGTCACTTTTCTAGATTTTCATTGGTTCCTCTGGTTTCCTGCATATGCAGCCATCTCTTTTCTTTCCTGTTCCCTGTGATTAGAGCAGGAGGCTGAGTGGGGCTGCTCTTAATACAGCTTTGTTTCCCCATCTCTGCCCTCCGGACAAGCAAACTAAACTAAGCTTTTTACCAAGAAAGTTCCTTGCTCACCTTCTCCCCCAATTCCTGCTTATGGGGTACATACAGAGGCCAGCATCTTGTTCTTTCTGCTGAGTCCTCGATCTTCACAAATGTGGCAAAAATGGTAACTTCCTCCAGGCCACCTGACTCCATCTTGTAGGAGCTCAAGGCATGTTCTTTATCTTGAGCCAGACAACTGGGGTGATCTTGGCATTAATGGTAAACCTGTTTTTTCTTGCTGCTCCTTTTTTTTTTTCTTTCACACTGACAGATAAGCATCTGCTGGCTTTTTCTCAACATGGTAGGGCCAAGAATTCATAGGTAGGGTGTTTTCTTTCTAGAGTAGGTACTCAGGGGTGTCAGAGCAAGTAGGGAGGTATCAGAGGTTTGCAATGATTCCTAGGAGAAGTGTTAGACAGAATTTTCAGTAATAGCATTATAACACATGGGATGGTTCTGTGTAAGACTTTCCTTACAGTAATTTTCACTGAGGGATGAAGCATAACATTAAATGAAAGCTTTGGTTCCATAAGACTCCAGGCTGGAAGATTTGAAATATTGGTCCATGGAATTCTAGGACTACAGGATTAGGTGGGGGGCAGTGTTCCCCAGACTGGCCGCTCACTTATTAATTCTGTCTTCCTTGAGCTAATTTTTGAGAGAAATAGTTGGATCACAGTTTGGGATTGTACTTTCTGATCAACTCCAGATAGCGGATTGAAGGGCATCTATATGCTTTGGAATACACATGTACAAGTGTTTTGTGGATATTCTCTTAAGTAGATATTCTTTTATGAAAATAATATTTTCACATAGGTAAAAGTTTACCAAATTTATATCAGTATATAAAGGGTAACCAACAAAGTTACCTAAAACAAAGAGTTTTTTTTAGAAGCAACTTTGAATTTTCTTTAGCAATTGAAAAGTTTTTTTTTTATCCTATAGATTCTTCTTGTACGCTGTCTTCTTTACTCTTTATATGATCTGTGTGATCTATCATAAAGCTGATATTCTACATGTTTGCCACTTTTTCCAGTACCTTTATATTTTATAGATTTTTTTAGGATATTTTAAAATGCTCACTAGTGGGAAAAATTAGTAACTAATTTAAAGATTTTCTGGGAATCCCAAATGGGAGATGGGAGATAGGTTCTTTATATACTAGCAAAAAAAAGGAATTTAGCAGAACTAGTGAATAAAAGCCTTCTTTTTACAAGTGTGTCATTGATTCATTCATGGTTGTACCCATAGTAAGGTTACCCACAGCCCCTGTCTTATCTAAGCTAATGGTAGCCTCTGTCATTGATGGTAGAAAAGCCATCATTGGGGTTTGGGGAAACAGAGCTCTCCTTGGGCAGAACCATCTCAGAATAAACCCCAGCCTTATACTCTTCTTAGCAAAAAAGGCAAGAATTCAGTAACTTACCCTCTGACCAGGATGAGATAATGATAAGATGCAAATTTTAAGTCCAAAAGTTGCTTAAAGTCCCTTGTATTTGTAGAGCTATAGTACTTCAAGTTCACTGTGACAGCTTATAAGAAGAGGCCATCATTCAAAAGTCTGATAGAGACTTTAAACCGAATAGAATTTTGGCAGCTATGCCAATTGCTTTATCACAATATGGAAGGATTCCATTGGAAAATGCGCTGTGGTAAATACAGCAAAGGCTGTTTGCTTTCAAAACAACAAGAAATCCCATCTGCAAGTTTATAGATAGGGTGATTGTTAAACTAGGTATCAGCTTTAAAAGAAATTCAGACTGTAGAATACACAAAGTATTGCCTATTTGCTAAATGCTAGTGAGTAGAAAACATAACGTAGTTTTTTTGTTTGTTTTTATTTTTTTTTTAATTCAAGCTTTTTTTATTTAAACATATAATGTAACCCCACCACCCTCTCCCAGCCCCTCTCCCCCCACCCCCCTCAGTTTGTTTTATGACATTAAGAGTCTCTTTTGGTTTGTCTCCCTCCCAATCCCATCTTGTTTCATTTTTTCCTTTCCTACCACCTTAACCCCCACCCCCATTGCATCTCCACTTCCTCATATCAGGGAGATCATGTGATAGTTGTCTTTCTCCAGTTGACTTATTTCGCTAAGCATAATACGCTCTAGTTCCATCCATGTCGTCGCAAATGGTAAGATTTCATTTCTTTTGATGGCTGCATAGTATTCCATTGTATATATATACCACCTCTTCTTTATCCATTCATCTGTTGATGGACATCTAGGTTCTTTCCATAACTTGGCTATTGTGGAGATTGCTGCTATAAACATTCGGGTACACGTGCCCCTCTGGATCACTACGTTTGTATCTTTAGGGTAAATACCCAGTAGTGCAATTGCTGGGTCATAAGGTAGCTCTATTTTCAATTTTTTGAGGAACCTCCATGCTGTTTTCCAGAGTGGTTACACCAGCTTGCATTCCCACCAACAGTGTAGGAGGGTTCCCCTTTCTCCACATCCTTGCCAGCATCTGTCATTTCCTGACTTGTTCATTTTAGCCATTCTGACTGGTGTGAGGTGGTATCTCATTGTGGTTTTGATTTCTATTTCCCTGATTACCAGTGATGTGGAGCACTTTTTCATGTGTCTGTTGGCCATCTGGATATCTTCTTTGCAGAAATTTCTGTTCATGTCCTCTGCCCATTTCTTGACTGGATTATTTCTTCTTTGGGTGTTGTTTGCTAAGCTCTTTATAGATTTTTGGGTACTAGCCCTTTATCTGATAAGTCGTTTGCAAATATCTTCTCCCATTCTATCAGTTGTCTTTTGGTTTTGTTGACTGTTTCCTTTGCTGTGCAAAAGCTTTTGATCTTGATGAAGTCCCAATAGTTCATTTTATCCCTTGCTTCCCTTGCCTTTGACGTTGTTCCTAGGAAGAAGTTGCTGCGGCTGAGGTCGAAGACGTTGCTGCCTGTGTTCTCCTCAAGGATTTTGATGGATTCCTTTCTCATGTTGAGGTCCTTCATCCATTTTGAGTCTATTTTCATGTGTGGTGTAAGGAAATGGTCCAATTTCATTTTTCTGCATGTGGCTGTCCAATTTTCTCAACACCATTTGTTGAAGAGGCTGTCTTTTTTCCATTGGATGTTCTTTCCTGCTTTGTCGAATATTAGTTGACCATAGAATTGAGGGTCTATTTCTGGACTCTCTATTCTGTTCCATTGATCTGTGTGACTGTTTTTGTGCCAGTACCATCCTGTCTTGATGATGACAGCTTTGTAATAGAGCTTGAAGTCTGGAATTGTGATGCCACCAACTTTGTCTTTCTTTTTCAATATTCCTTTGGCTATTCGAGGTCTTTTCTGGTTCCATATAAATTTTAGGATTATTTGTTCCATTTCTTTGAAAAAATTGGATGGGATTTTGGTAGGCATTGCATTAAATGTGTAGATAGCTTTAGGTAGCATAGACATTTTCACAATATTTATTCTTCCAATCCATGAACATGGAACATTTTTCCATTTCTTTGTGTCTTCCTCAATTTCTTTCATGAGTACTTTATAGTTCTCTGAGTATAGATTCTTTGCTTCTTTGGTTAGGTTTATTCCTAGGTATCTTATGGTTTTGGGTGTAATTGTAAATGGGATTGACTCCTTAATTTCTCTTTCTTCTGTCTTGTTGTTGGTGTAAAGAAATGCAACTGATTTCTGTGCACTGATTTTATATCCTGACACTTTACTGAATTCCTGTACAAGCTCTAGCAGTTTTGGAGTGGAACCTTTTGGGTTTTCCACATATAGTATCATATCATCTGCAAAGAGCGATAGTTTGACTTTTTCTTTGCCGATTTGGATGCCTTTAATTTCTTTTTGTTGTCTGACTGCTGAGGCTAGGACTTCTAGTACTATGTTGAATAGCAGTGGTGATAGCGGACATCCCTGCCGTGTTCCTGACCTTAACGGAAAAGCTCTCAGTTTTTCTCCATTGAGAATGATACTTGCCGTGGGTTTTTCATAGATGGCTTTGATAATATTGAGGTATGTGCCTTCTATCCCTACACTTTGAAGAGTTTTGATTAGGAAGGGATGTTGCACTTTGTCAAATGCTTTTTCAGCATCTATTGAGAGTATCATATGGTTCTTGTTCTTTCTTTTGTTAATGTATTGTATCACATTGATTGATTTGCGGATGTTGAACCAACCCTGCTGCCCTGGAATAAATCCCACTTGGTCATGGTGAATAACCCTTTTAATGTACTGTTGGATCCTATTGGCTAGTATTTTGGTGAGAATGTTCGCATCTGTGTTCATCAAGGATACTGGTCTGTAATTCTCTTTTTTGATGGGATCCTTGTCTGGTTTGGGGATCAAGGTGATGCTGGCCTCATAAAATGAGTTTGGAAGTTTTCTTTCCATTTCTATTATCTGGAACAGTTTCAGGAGAATAGGAATTAATTCTTCTTTAAATGTTTGGTAAATTCCCCTGGGAAGCCATCTGGCCCTGGGCTTTTGTTTGTTTGGAGATTTTTGATGACTGTTTCAATCTCCTTACTGGTGATGGGCCTATTCAGGTTTTCTATTTCTTCCTGGTTCAGATTTGGCAGTTTGTATGTCTCTAGGAAAGCATCTCCTTCTTCCAGATTGTCAAATTTGTTGGCATAGAGTTGCTCATAATATGTTCTTATGATTGTTTGTATTTCCTTGGTGTTGGTTGTGATCTCTCCTCTTCCATTCATGATTTTATTTATTTGGGTCCTTTCTCTTTTCTTTTGGATAAGTCTGGCCAGGGGTTTATCAATCTTATTAATTCTTTCAAAGAACCAGCTCCTAGTTTCATTGATTTGTTCTATTGTTTTTTTGGTTTCTATTTCATTGATTTCTGCTTTGATCTTTATTATTTCTCTTCTCCTGCTGGGTTTAGGCTTTCTTTGTTGTTCTTTCTCGAGCTCCTTTAGGTGTAGGGTTAGGTTGTGTATTTGAGACCTTTCCTGTTTCTTGAGAAAGGTTTGTATCGCTATATATTTTCCTCTCAGGACTGCCTTTGCTGTGTCCCACAGATTTTGGACCATTGTGTTTTCATTATCATTTGTTTCCATGATTTTTTTCAATTCTTCTTTAATTTCCTGGTTGACCCATTCATTCTTTAGAAGGATGCTGTTGAGTCTCCATATATTTGGGCTCTTTCCAAATTTCCTCTTGTGATTGAGTTCTAGCTTCAGAGCACTGTGGTCTGAAAATATGCAGGGAATGATCCCAATCTTTTGATACCTGTTGAGACCTAATTTATGACCCAGGATGTGATCTATTCTGGAGAATGTTCCATGGGCACTAGAGAAGAATGTGTATGCTGTTGCTTTGGGGTAGAATGTTCTGAATATATCTGTGATGTCCATCTCGTCCAGTGTGTCATTTAAGACCTTTATTTCCTTGTTGATCTTTTGCTTGGATGATCTGTCCATTTCCGTGAGGGGTGTGTTAAAGTCTCCTACTATTATTGTATTCTTGTCAATGTGTTTCTTTGATTTTGTTATTAATTGGTTTATATAGTTGGCTGCTCCCATGTTAGGGGTATAGATATTTAAAATTGTTAGATCTTCTTGTTGGACAGACCCTTTGAGTATGATGTAGTGTCCTTCCTCATCTCTTATTATAGTCTTTGGCTTAAAATCTAATTGATCTGATATAAGGATTGCCACCCCAGCTTTCTTCTGATGTCCATTAGCATGGTAAATTGTTTTCCACCCCCTCACTTTCAATCTGGAGGTGTCTTCAGGTCTAAGATGAGTTTCTTGTAGGCAGCATATTGATGGGTTTTGTTTTTTTATCCATTCTGAAACCCTGTGTCTTTTGATTGGGGCATTTAGCCCATTTACATTCAGGGTAACTATTGAGAGATATGAATTTAGTGCCATTGTATTGCCTGTATGGTGACTGTTACTGTATAATGTCTCTGTTCCTTTCTGGTAATACTTTTAGGGTCTCTCTTTGCTTAGAGGACCCCTTTCAATATTTCCTGTAGAGCTGGTTTGGTGTTTACAAACTCAGTTTTTGTTTGTCCTGGAAGCTTTTAATCTCTCCTTCTATTTTCAATGATAACCTAGCTGGATAAAGTATTCTTGGCTACATGTTTTTCTCGTTTAGTGCTCTGAATATATCATGCCAGTTCTTTCTGGCCTGCCAGGTCTCTGTGGATAAGTCTCCTGCCAGTCTAATATTTTTACCATTGTACGTTACAGACTTCTTGTCCCGTGCTGCTTTCAGGATTTTCTCTTTGTCGCTAAGACTTGTAAATTTTACTATTAGATGGCGGGGTGTGGACCGATTCCTATTGATTTTGAGGGGTGTTCTCTGCACCTCCTGGATTTGGATGCTTGTTCCCCTTGCTGTATTAGGGAAATTCTCTACAATAATCCTCTCCAGTATACCTTCTGCTCCTATTTCTCTTTCTTCTTCTTCTGGAATCCCAATTATTCTAATGTTGTTTCATCTTATGGCATCACTTATCTCTCGAATTCTCCCCTCGTGGTCCATTAGTTGTTTGTCTCTCTTTTGCTCAGCTTCTTTATTCTCTGTCATTTGGTCTTGTATATCACTAATTCTTTCTTCTGCCTCATTTACCCTAGCAGTAAGAGCCTCCATTTTTGATTGCACCTCATTAATAGCTTTTTTGATTTCAACTTGATTAGATTTTAGTTCTTTTATTTCTCCAGAGAGGGCTTTTATTTCTCCTGACAGGGTTTCTCTAATATCTCCCATGTCTTTTTCGAGCCCGGCTAGAACCTTGAGAATCGTCATCCTGAATTCCAGACCTGACATATTACCAATGTGTGTATTGATTAGGTCCCTAGCCTTCGGTCCTGTCTCCTGCTCTTTTTTTTTTGTGGTGAGTTTTTCCACCTTGTCATTTTGTCCAGATAAGAATGCGCTGTTCTGGGGCGCCTGGGTGGCTCAGTGGGTTAAGCCACTGCCTTTGGCTCAGGTCATGATCTCAGGGTCCTGGGATCAAGTCCCGCATCGGGATCTCTGCTCGGCAGGGAGCCTGCTTCCCTCTCTCTTTCTCTGCCTGCCTCTCTGCCTACTTGTGATTTCTCTCTGTCAAATAAATAAATAAAATCTTTAAAAAAAAAAAAAAAAGAATGCGCTGTTCTCCTTGTTACGTGAACTTGGTCTTGGCTGGATATCTTGTTGATCTTCTGGGGGAGGGACCTGTTGTAGTGATTCTCAAGTGTCTCTGCCCCAGGCGGAATTGCACCGCCCTTACCAGGGGCCAGGCTAAGTAATCCTCTCAGGTTCGCTTTCGGGAGCTTTTGTTCCCTGAACGCTTTCCGTAGAGTTCCGGAGGACAGGAATGAAAATGGCTGCCTCCCAATCTCCGTCTCGGAGGAGCCAAGAGCTAGGGGCCCCAGTCTTCAGTGCACCTTGAGAAAAGCATTTAATCACTCCCGTCTCCCCAGCCTCCGGCCGCGCTTGGAGAAAATCGTGAGTAATCAGTCCCGTCTCACAGGCCTATGGCTGTGGTCCGAGCTCACCCAGCCTGTGACCAAGCGTCTCTGTCTCTAGCAGAGTCCCACCTGGAGTCTCCGAACCCCTTAGATCCCTGAGCTCTCCCAGGTCGGAGTCTCCCCAGATCTTGTGGGGACCCCATGCACAGAGCACCAGCCCGTGTCCCAGACCACGGCTCTAGGAAACCCCGAGTTGAGAGCTCACTCCTCGGCTCTGTCTCTGCAGCCGGCTTCCCTGCTCTAATATCTGTGAGCTCTGCGACACTCAGACACCCCCAATCTTTCTGTGACCCTGTGGGACCTGAGTCCACGCTGTCCTCGCGAGGTCTTCACCCCAGTTTAGCCGCTGGAGTGATGTCCCTCCCTGGAGCAGACTTTTAAAAGTCCTGATTTTGTGCTCCATTCTTCTGCCGCTTGCCGGGAGCCAGCCCCTCCCCCTGGGGTCTATTTTCCCGTCGCGTTGGATTCACTTCTCCCCTGGTCCTACCTTTTAGAAAGTGGTCGATTTTCTGTTTCTAGAATTGTTGTTTTTCTTCTCTTCAATCTCCTGTTGGATTCATAGGTGTTCGGAATGGTTTGATCGGCTGTCTAGCTGATCTCCTGCTGCCTGATGTCGTCTCAGCCTGCTACTTCTCCATCATCTTGACTCCTCCCATGACTTAGTTTTATGTCATTATTTTATTTTCCAGAAATTGTGCATCTTTGACAGTTTTGGAACCCTAGTGTTTGCAGTATTTATGGGAATATGGGGTAAGTTTTTTTCCTTTATTATTTTTTTTACTTTACTTTGGCATCTTAACACTAAAAAAAAAAAACCAAAACCACAAAAACACCTGAGATTATACAAGCAGCTAGCTTAATAGCATTTCACAGTTTGATATATGCTATCAAAGTAACCCAGTTTTAGGACTTTGGATTGGCTAAACTTCAGCTCCCCTAGAACTCTATTTATAATCAGTAAGGCCATTTTACGAGTTACCACATTAAAAAAAACTCCTTCAAAGTATGGTTGCTTAAAACACACATTTATTATTTCTCATGATTTTCTGCATCAGCTGGGAGGTTCTCCACTCACATGCTGGCTCAGCTGATATGTGCAGTGAGCCTGCAGCTTCACTGGGGGAGATGGTCTGGCTGTAGCCAGGCTGGTTTGGTCTACAGGACTCACCTGGGCTGCCTTGTCTTGCTTCTGCATGATGCCCTATCCTCCAGTGAGCTAGTCCAGGATTCTTTACATGGTGGTTTTAGACTTCCAAAGAGAAGCAAGAGAGGACAAGCCCCAATGTGCAGACATTTTTTGAGCCTGCATTTGCATCAAGTTTGTAAATGTCCCATCAGCCAAAGTAGGTCATGGCCAAGCCAACAACAATGTGAGGAGGTGGGAGAACTACCCAGGGGCTTGGATGCATGGAGGCATGGTTCATTGGGAGCCATTATTGTAATAGTCCCCATAGCTGTGATCCACCTTGACTTACATGGGGTTGGGGTTCAGGCGAAGCCACACAGGAATTACAGATAAGCTTTCTTCTTTATATTCTTTTATATGAGCAAGTATTTATTAAGTTATGTGTTACTCTTATAATAGTAAATAATAAATTCTGCTTAAAAGTAAAATATAGTCCTAACAAATATATATATATATATATTTTAGATTTTATTTATTTGACAGAGAGTGAGAGAGGGAACACAAGCAGGGGGAATGGGAGAGGGAGAAGCAGGCTTCCCATGGAGCAGGGAGCCTGATGCAGGGCTCAGTCCCAGGACCCTGGGATCATGACCTGAGCTGAAGGCAGATGCTTAACGGCTGAGCCACCCAGGTGTCCCCCAAATATATAATTCTTATGTGGATGTTTTAATACTATAGTTATATTATTTACTTGGAATAGCATCATTGTAATGAGGCAATTGTCATTTTTTCTAAATGCAAATATTTATTCGGTTAATGTAAGCATTCTACCATAGAAGAAAAGAATTCCATTTTCAAAAACAAATCTTTTCCAATTGTACTGTGTAAGTTAAGGGGGAAATAGAGCTCAGGTTGTAGCTAGTTGGGGGGAAAAGTGACGCAAATCTCTTATTCTTGAGAAGATAGCACATGAACAGCAAGCATCTCACAGTGCTTTTCATGTGTCCTTGAGAGTGTTTCCCTTTTGCAGTGGTTGTGCCTATTAGAAGACACCAGATAGATCGCAGAATAAACAATCCAACTGTTCTGAACAATTTTTAGAGATTAGTTGCCACTCCTCTATAAAGAGAACTTTAGGATGGCCAAACCTATCTATAAAGTTACTGTCTTTTGCACGTTCAACTATGTTCTGGCTAGAGACCAAATACTAGCTAATATTTCACACATAGAAGAATAAAGATCAAATTCAAGGATTAAAATCCTCTGTACTCCTCTATTATAAAATATGTTATCCCCCCCCCACCCCCCATAAGAGCACAGGTAATGAACACATGGGTAGTGCTCACTTTTACCTATTGTCCTAACCTTTGGCTTAGCACTGATTTGTAATGTACAAAATTCTAACACATCTGTTGAACTCCATATACTAATGGATGTTGACAGCCCTAGTTTAGAAATACATTTTTTAAGATTTTATTTATTCACTTTAGAGATAGAGCACGAGGAGGGGGAGGAGCAGAAGGAGAAGGACAAGCAGATTCCTCAGTATGCAGTGACTCCGACCCGGGGCTTGATCCCATGGCCCTGCGATCACAACGTGAGCTGAAATCAAGAGTCAGATGCCACCAGGCACCCTGAAAACATTGTATTATTATTATTTTTAAAGATTTTATTTATTTATTTGACAGAGGGACAGCAAGAGATGGAACACAAGCAGAGGAAGTGGCAGGCAGGGGGAGAAGGAGAAGGAGGCTTCCCGCTGAGCTGATGTGGGCCTGGATCTCAGGACCACAACCTGAGCCAAAGGCAGATGCCCAACCAACGAGCCACCCAGGGCCCCGAAAACATTTTAACTAAATCAAAAATATAAACTAACTTTGGCACTGGAAAGACAAACCTGCCATTTCCCAGCTAACCTTGCTTTCTGTGATCATTAACTGTACTGGGTTTATTGAACTGATGTAAACATATTGAGCTGATTTTATGTCATCAGATTTTAGAAGGCAGAAAACATTTCAACATTGCTTATAGTGCCATATGTGTATCTTTAAGGGTACGTATGTATGATGAAGCCTTTATTTTAAGTGTCTTATATTGCCTTTCCTGCTACATCTGCGTTACGAGAACCACTGCTGTGAACCTTGTTATAGAACATCAGAAATTGCAGAACCAAAGAGGCAGGAAGACCATGTGAAGTCTTTTATTTCACCACCATTCATAGTCTTTTTTTTTTTTTTAAGATTTTATTTATTTATTTGACAGAGAGATCACAAGTAGGCAGAGAGGCGGCAGAGAGAGAAGAGGGGAAGCAGGCTCCCCGCGGAGCAGAGAGCCCGATGTGGGACTCGATCCTAGCACCCTGAGATCATGACCTGAGCCAAAGGCAGAGGCTTAACCCACTGAGCCACCCAGGCACCCCTCCACCATTCATAGTCTAGTAGCATCTCTTGTGTCCCCAGATCTATTTGAGTATTTTTACTATGTTTCTGCTCCCTAGGAATTATAAAAGTTTTAAAAAGGGTTGAAAACCTTTTGTAATAAATGTACATATCATGTACTTATCTGAATAATGTCTACCCTTTCAGGCCCAGCCAGTTCACGCATTCATACTGACTCAAGTCCTAAACACCAACCCGAGGCTAAAGGGCCAGTTCTTAGCATATACACTCCTCTTTCCTGCTTGTTGCTTCGTACCTACTTCTGCTGGATTCTCCCTGGCTCCAGGCTCTTGGCCACAAGGCTGCATTTTTAATATTCACCCTTGAGTTCTGGGCTGGGCCTTGTGATTTCCAGAAAAACAGATACTTGGCTTAGGAGAAGCTGGGGAATCGGGAAGGCAGTCCCCTAACCAGCTACACTTGGAGATCAGGGAACTGTTGTTGCTGGTTGGTTCCAGAGCTATACTGCTCCCGCTGCATGCACAACCAGCAAAATAACATAGCTCCTGCAACTGCCTCTGCCTCCATTCAACCCCACTCCTGGTTTAAGTGACACACACATGCACCTGACAGGCATTTTATAAAGTCACACCAGGAACCTGCACATCAAGAGTCTGAAAAAATGTATTTTTTTTAACCTGGTGTTTTAGTGTGGAAGTTGGAATAAAGGCTGAGCAAGTTCATCTGCCCTACTCAGCTTTGTGATTAAAGAGGTCTGAATGGTTTCAAGGCCCAGTAAAGTGGCCCAGCTCTCCAGCAGCAAACTTAGAGCAGCTGGAATGTTACCATGTGCTCATGTGTGTGCCTTGTCCTTGGATGGTGCTGGATATAACCACCCACGCTGTAGATGGCTGTCTTCTTCATGTGATGCAGCCTTCTTTTAGATGTAATGATACCATGATTTAGAGGACAAGCTGTTCTTGATTCCCAAGGTCCTAGGCAGCTTTCCCTCTCCTCTCATTACATGTTGATGTAAGAGTCCTAACTGGGTCTCTCTAATCAACACGAGCCTCATGGTGTGTGGTTTGCCAGAGAACATAAGGGCAGCGCTCCCCACCAGAGCGGGGAAAGATCAAAAGACACAGAACAGGAAACTCCGGTCTGACATGGCGCCCAGTCACCCTAGTTCCTGGTGCCCTTGGGGTGGGACAGCCGAGCCGTGTAATATCATCCAGTAGCATTCTAAAACCACGGGTGGTTATGATACACGACGTGCACCCAGCAAAGTAATACCCAAGGTTTTGTAGACCTCCCCTTCCAGTACCCCATTACTGCCTCACAGCAGGGGGCTTGAGGAAGTACCCCATGGTAAGTAAGCACAGCTTGGGCTCTGCGGCCAGAACACCCGGCCTCCAACACTGTCACCTCAGGCAGGTGTTTTAACCTTTATGTGCCTCTCTCTCTCTCTTTGTGTCTGAAATGAGGAGAGTAATAGCTGTTGCCACTGAGGGGTAGGAGGGCTTTTATACAGATGATGCCATTAAGCTCGCAACAGCCCTGTGAGGTGGGTCCCACTGCCCCCATGTCACAGAATGGGACACGGGGGCTCAGCACGTTGGAACATGTCGAACAGGAGTCACATCTAATAATCATTGGAACCAGGATTCCTCAATGACCTCAATTCCAACACCCAGCTTATTTCTACTCTCACTCATCGTTACTGGAAAATGAGCAAATTCACAACCAATGCTGCTGAGAAGTGAGTGCTTTACCCATTTCAGCTCTCTTTGCCATTGGGGAGTGCAGAGTTCCTGCTGCTCACAGCCCCATCCCAGGAGGTCCTCCTGCGTCTCTGGCTGTCCTCAGGCGGTCGTCCTCGGCATTCTGCAGTATGGCTGGCTGGCCTCTCTCTGCTCTCTCCTCCTGCAGTTCTCAACCCTAATAGTAGACCTTTCAAGCAAAAACAAAACACAGTGCTCATGCCTCATTCTAGTCCAGTAAAGTCAGAAACTCAGGGGTGTTGCCTGAGGTTGGTGTTCCGTTTTTGTTTTTTTGTTTTTTTTTTTGTTTTTTTTTTTTTGTTTGTTTTGTTTTTTTTTTAAAGATTTTATTTATTTATTTGACAGAGAGAGTGCGAGCACAGGCAGACAGAGTGGCAGGCAGAGGCAGAGGGAGAAGCAGGCTCCCCGCCGAGCAAGGAGCCCGATGTGGGACTCGATCCCAGGACGCTGGGATCATGACCTGAGCCGAAGGCAGCTGCTTAACCAACTGAGCCACCCAGGCGTCCCTGTTTTTTTGTTTTTAAAGCTCAAGTGCTTTTCATGTGCAGCCTCCCCGAGAACTACCCCTCTACACCTCATTTAATGATCTCATCTGCTCATGGCCTCAGTTAATGCTTTATCAAGTTTCCAGCTCAGCCTAGATTTTTCTCCCAAGTTCTAGATGGTTACCTACCTACTGGATGTCTCTCCTGTGGCCCAGGGGCACCTGATTAGAACCAAACCTCTTGACTTCACTCCTGTTACTGCCTTTTTATTGTGGATAATGGCCCTAGAATTTAGGGCATCACCTCACTTAAGCCAGAAACACGGTTGGCATCCTAGACCTCTCCCTCCCCTTTACACCTCTGCATCTGACTGTCCTACCTGCTAAACATGCTGTCGTCTCTCTCCTCTCCACCCAAGCAGGCCTCATCATGTACCTGCTGGCAGGTCTCCCTGCCTCTAGTCTCTCTAGAACTCCTGCAGTGTCCCCCCACCCCACCTTGAAGTTACAAAAGGGTCACTTAAGGCACAGAGTCCTTTGTGACATGCCCCTGCTCTCTCTCCACCGGCTGCCCCATGCTCCTCGTTACACTGTACACTCGCTTCCAGATATTTGCCATTTCTGGAAAGTATCTGATCCTCTGGCTTCCTTGCCTTTGCATGTGTGGCTCCTTCAGGGGAAGTGGCCTTAATGTCTCAGCTTCACCTGATCATTCCTAAGTCAGTCATCTGCAGTGGTCCCCTCCTCTGGGAGAACCTCGGCCACACGTTGGTCACATATTCTGGCTCTGTGCCCCCGGAGCCACCTGTGCTTACTTTGATGGGAACCCTCACTAGTCTGCTGTAGCTGTCACGTCACCATAATTCCTGCCATCTAGGAACTCCTTGAATTAGGACCTGTGCCTTTTCTCCTTATGGTCAGCACATAAAAGTACTTGGGCGTGGAACAGTGGTAAATCCAGAATTTTCTAAAGGCGTAGGGGTACCAGTCTGAACAAAAGAAGGGCGGAAGGGATTTACCCTGAGACTACATTTTCAATTACTACTTGATGTTGTTTCTATTTAGTATTTTAAGTTCCAAGCTTTGAAAGATAGCAAAGATTTTTAAAAATTGTTTTATTCATACTTCATGCAAGGTTGAGAAAAATATCAGATTTCCATATTTAATAATATTTTAATTTAGGGTGGCTTGGGTGGTGGTAAGTAGAGATTTGAGGACTACTAAGGTACTCCCCATCAGGCCCTCAAGAAAGAAGAGATGGGGATGTAGGGATGAACAGGCTGAAGGATGGATGGACCATAAACTTTTTTTTTTAAGATTTTATTTATTTATTTATTTATTTGACAGACAGAGATTACAAGTAGGCAGAGAGGCAGACAGAGGGGGGAAGCAGGCTCCCTGCTGAGCAGAGAGCCTGATGTGGGGCTCGATCCTAGGACTCAGACCATGACCTGAGCCAAAGGCAGAGGCTTAACCCACTGAGCCACCCAGGTGCCCCCATAAACTGGTTTTTGAATTACAGTAGTTATTTGTGTTTTTTGGTGGGCAATAAAGTGCTAGTAGCAGATGCCCTATATTATATAACTCATGTTATATAACTATTATAATCACTTAACTCCTCTCTTTTAAACATTAGTGTCACCTATAAGTTAGACTTTACTGACTGTATATAAAAGTGTTTTGGGTAATTATCATTAATAATCTGGTACAGATTTCCGAAACCTCGGTCGTCACTGATGAACCACATGCTCCTGTTCTCTCTCCGTTAGTCACCTTGTTTTTGGAGTTTTGGAAGCGGCGCCAGGCGGAACTTGAGTACGAATGGGACACAGTCGAGTTACAGCAGGAAGAGCAGCCCCGGCCAGAATATGAGGCGCAGTGTACTCACGTCGTGATCAATGAGATCACTCAGGTAAAGAAAATGTTAGGTAGATGCAACTTAGTCTGTGTACACGGTGGTTCTCAGCTGTGGTGGCGCACTGTGATCACCTGGGGGCCTTGGAAAGTCTCGATGCCCAGGTCCCGACACTATATACTCTGGTGGTCCTTAGTGGCTTGGGGTCTATCCCGGGCACAGGGATTTTGTAAAGCTTCTCTGGCAATTGTAATATGTAGCTGAGGTGAAGAAGTATTGCTTAGAACAGTGGATATAGGAGATAAATATGATGCCTTCTTTCATAATAAAAGTAAAATTGGGGAAAAGAAAATTAGACTGCAACAGAAATGTAGAAGAAAAGATGCACTGGTCTGTGTCCTTTCTTTCATATCGATAAAAAAATGCAAACTAGAAAAATTAGACTCTATGACATACTTGTATAAGGAAGGACACATTGGACTTTATAGTTGATTTTCCATTTTTCACATGCCCCTCCTCTGACAACCCCTTTTCCATCTAGACGAGCCTGCTGCCTTCTGTGCTGCTCTAAGCCTCCAGGACTGCTCCACCTTCTGGTTGGGATGGTCACAAGATTGTGCAGCTCTCATCCAAAAGTTGGAGAGAGCGTAGAGGGAGATGGGAAACATTCGTTGAAGTCCAACTGTGTTTAGGCCTGTGCTTGGCATTTTATATAATTGGAAAGGTAGATTTGCTTCTGCTACTGCTGCTGCAAAAATAAAAAAATGAAACTGTATCTCTCTACATATATATTCCAAAGCCAGTGAAAGGTAATTTTTGAATCATCTGCATTATTGCTCCTTTCCATCAACACAGAAAATGTAGAGCTGATTATACTTGCAGTCATCGGCATAAGGACAGTCAATCCAGAATACGAATAATTCTTGGAAAGAAAATGCTTTTACCAAGAGCATCAGAAAATGTCCCCAAGTATAGATTTTATAAATTGATCCACAGATTTATAGAATGCCAACACTAAAAGGGACTGGAGCAAGCAGTTCAACCTCCTCATTTTATAAATGGAAAAAAATGAGGTTCAATTATCAACAGAAGGTGACATTTGTCTTTTACAATGTAACAAGCTTCAAATAATTCCCATTATGTATCGTTCTCACTGTTTTCTATGGAAGATGATGAGGTCAAACCATGTGTTGTTGGAAGACTATACATTCAGAAATGAAAGCAGAAACTTAGATAAAATTAGATGCTGAAAATGCCTTTTAAATACTTAAAAAAAAGAAAGCTTATAATATTGGCAACATAGAAAAAGTACTAAAGAAAAGAAAACTTAGTATTTAAAATTGCCAGCCAGTAAGTTAAATTTCCATTGAAACATTGCTTGTTAAAGAATTGAAGATGAAGTTTCATTTTTCTCTCTTTTATCTTCATGTTCCTTTTGTTGCTAATGCACCCTCCATTGGTTTAGTGTGGAAATGAGACAGCGGGCAAACCAAACACAGCAACTTACTAGCTGAGTGGCCTTTGACAAATGATCTAACTTCTCTATGCCAGAGTTTCTTCAGCTATAAAAATGGGAATAATAGAATTGCTTCCTCACACAGTGTAGTAAGGGTTAATTGAATTAATGGGTAGAACCTACTTAGAATAGTACCTGGCGTCGAGTAAATGTCATGGAAGTATTTGTAGCTATTATTGTGCTACAGCTGCTCATAAAATCCAGGTAAATCTTGAGAAGTATTGTTCTCTTCTTAATTTCTTAAAAATTAAATGTATTCTTATGGGCCATGGAAACTCTGAAAATTCATAGCTATACCAAATTAATATATAAAGCTCATCCAAGAAGCACATAGTGGATACCTAGTATTTGCAGACATCCGTGAGACTTCCTGTCCTGCCCCGGCTCTATGCTGTCGTCGTCGCTGCCACGGCTAACATCTCCAGGGAGCTCAGGAATGTAGCTCTACAACTTAGCCTTGTCACATACCCAGGCTCCTGAGCTCAGGTCATGGCAGACAAACAGTTCATTATTCATGCTTGCATTTTCAAAAGGCATCAAAATGAGCACTGCAGTTGCCTTGTTGTGCATGTGTTGGAAATTAACAACAACAACAACAACAACAAAAATGCAGTTCTGAGGAAGGGGGCTATGTTTGGAAACGAATTTTTCCAAAAATTAAGCCTAAGATTTAGAGACCAGTCAGGAGAAAAAAATCATTTCACCAGGGTCCTCCTTTGATTGATTAGACTTTTTCTTTTCTTTTTTTTTTTTCTTTCAGGAACAAGAGCGTGTTCCCTTCACTACCTGGGGAAAATGTGTCCGTATAACCCTCTGTGCAAGTGCTGTCTTCTTCTGGGTAAGTCTGTCACGACGTTTTAATACCTAATTGTAAATATCCAGGAAACTTAAGGCAAGTTGGAAACTGTGGTCTCATAGAATTGTTTCCAGAGAACCACTCAGCCACCACATGGAGCGGCTCTCAGTATCTATCCACATGGTGGCTCTTCCAGTTCCTTTCACCTCCTTGGTTTAAGTCAGATGAGGGGGTCCAGATTTTCTAGTTTCTGGTGAAGAGACCAAGTGGGAGGCATTAAGAATTTTTAAATTTTCCAACAGTAGCAACTAAAATACAATGTCTAGGAATAGCCTTAAAAAGATAATAGGGACTATCAAAGAAAACATAAAAACTACTGAAAGATATAAAAGAAGACTGAAACAAATGATTGTAGATAAAAAGATAGTATTTCTAAAATATCAGGACTTATAACATTAATTTGGGTGTTATTATTAATAAACTCATATTAGTAATATAATCATTAGTAATATATTGAGAGTTTTTTTGGCTCAAGAATAGCGAAATTAGAAAAGAAGATGTGAAGCCCAGATACGGGCCCTCATATCAGTAATAATTTATTATATAAGAAGGGAGGCATTATAGCTCATGGAATAAGTGAAGATTATTTAATAAATGGCAATGGAGGGCTGCCTGGGTGGCTCAGTGGGTTAAGCTTCTGCCTTCGGCTTGGGTCATGATCCCAAGGTCCTGGGATCAAGCCCCGAATCGGGCTCTCTGCACAGTGGGTAGCCTGCTTCCCTTCCTCTCTCTCTCTGCCTGCCTCTCTGCCTATTTGTGATCTCTGTCTGTCAAATAAATAAAATCTTTAAAAAAAATCAATAAATGGCAATGGAATACTTGTTAGCTCTTAAGGGGAAAATACTATGAATACATATTGTAATTCTAGAAATAGTCAGAAGGTAACCCCACAAACTGGAAATAAATATTGATGAATATGCAATCTCTGGATAAAAAAAAAACTTTCTAAACATCACAGCAGTGGAAGAAGTTTCAGAGGAAAATCTATAGATTCCCACACATCGGTATCATTCTGAGTTTAAACAAAACAGACGAAATTTTTGTTAACGATGAGGGCAAAGGGTTAATACCTTCAATACATAAGAAGTCCGGATCACTTGTAATACCAAAGATCTCAAAAGCTAAGGAGGCAGAGAACAGGAATACCTTGGCAGATGTCAGGTGTCAATACTAATTAAATCAGTGCCCATTTAAATGAGATACAGTGTTTCACCTCTTACCTGAGAAGGCTCAGTGTTGGTGAGGTGCAGTGATCAGCTACTCTCCTACTTAGAGTGCGAGAATTTTAAGCTGCTCTGGTCTTCTTAAAAAGCAGTTTGGTAGTAAGTACCATGAGTCACAGATATTCATGTACTTTAATCTACTAATTCAGCTTTTAAAAACCTTTAATAAGGAGGTATTTCAAAATAGGAAGAAAAGTAAAGATTTAGTCACATGTATTTATTACAAATATAGACATTTATTTATGTGATTTATTTATATGCATTATTATATATAAAAACATCTCAGCCAAAATATCCTACTTCTAATCCTTCATACAATAGAATATGGTATAGCCATGAGAAAGCATGTCCATGAAAATATTTTATTACATGTAAAAATGTTATGGTTTTGAAAGGCTTAAGAAAAGGATAAAATATGTAAAATGATTTTTAATATGCAAATAACGCATAATTCTGAAGGAATTTTGCCTACATATAGATGGTACATACAGTTTTTTCTATTTTTTATTTTTTATTCTTTATTTTTATAGTTAGGAGTCATTCAGTTGTAGGTGATGGAAAAATCAATCTTCAGTTGATTTAAACAACAACAACAAAGTGAGAGTGGGTGGCATTTATTGGTTCCTGTAACTAAAACTCCCAGGTCTGAGGTATGGCTTCCATGAAGGGTAATTTCAGCCCAGATGACACCATGGGCTGTGTGTTTTGTTCTGCCTTCATTCTGTGTCCAGTGGTCTCCTGGCTCGGTGGTTTTGGGCACTACCTTATGATCTCAGCATGGCTGCAGGATTCCAGATCTCAAATCACATGCAAGCCAAGAGAGGTTTCTATTAGCAGCTTCCTCTTGACAGAGCAAGCTTCTCTTCCCCATAGACACTAGCAGATCTCTCCTCACATCCTACTGGCTCTTATTAAGTTATTTGTCAGGCCTTGAATCATTGGTGAGGCCAGCAGGATGAGATACCTATTTGTCTCAAACCAGTCAGGATGTACTTGTAAAGGTGGGGGAGCAGGGGGAAAATCCAGTGCAAACCATGGGACTGAAAATGAAGGAGAGTTCATTCTCCCAAAGCAAGAGCTGAGTCTGCTTCTAAGACTGGGAACAGATCCAAGGCAGCAAGAGCAACCAGTGTCCACTGTGGTGTAATTTCAAATGTTCTATAATCCTATATTAAAGTTATAATCAGAAAAGATTCATAAGGAACTTGAGAATTAAAATCTTCCTCCTGGGAAGATATATTGAACCTATCACGTGCCCTGAAGAAGTATGGAAACAAGTCAAGTTTGTAGAAACTCTGAAATGAGTTGGAATTCATTTCCTAACCCATGTAAGGAAGCAGTGCCATGTAGAGGTTAGTGGGACTCTGGAGTCTCTTAGTATCTCCGTTCCTTCAGTTACTAGCGGCTTAATTTGGGTCAAAATCTCAATCTCTTTGGCTCTTTTTCCACTGTAAAAGATACCATGCTACCTATCTCCCATGGCTGTTGTTGAGGATTTTAAAAATATGTGTGCTGAGGTGGAGAGTAAGCATTTAAAGAATCTCAACTACTGTAATTACTTAATAATTCAAATTATTATGGAGATTTTTTTTTAAATACATTTTTTTTTAAAGACTTTATTTATTTGAGAGAGGGAGATAGAGATAGTGAGAGAGAACATGATCAGGAGTGGGAGGGAGAGGCAGAGAGAGTCTGGGAGTCTGCTGAGCAGGAAGCCCAAGTGGGACTCAGTCCCAGCACCCTGGGATCATGACCTGAGCTGAAGGCAGACGATTAACTGGCTGAGTCACCCAGGCGCCCCTAAATATATACGATTTAAAGGCCAATATTTGTTGTGCTCAGAGAGGAAGGCTGGATATACCTTCTCTAGTACATTTTTCTCTGCCTTGGCTAATTTTCACATGTACTCACGCACACAAACATGTCATTCTTTCACAAGTATTACCCTATCTGTGAAGGGAAGGAGATAATGAGAGAGATTAGAAGAGGAAATATCATGCCTTCTCTACAAACTGATGGCTTTAAAAGTAAGAAAAACCTCTTGTTAATAACATGTCAGTTGCCATATTCATAGTACCATTTACATAGTACTTTTCATGTGCATGGGCTTAATGTTCTAAGTGTTTTTTGTTGTTTTTTTTGTTTGTTTTAAGGGAAGCAGGCTCCCCGCCGAGCAGGGAGTCCGATGTGGGGCTCGATCCCAGGACCCTGGGATCATGACCTGAGCCGAAGGCAGAGGCTTTAACCCACTGAGCCACCCAGGTGCCCCAATGTTCTAAGTGTTTTTACCTGGAGTAACTCATTAAAGCCTCACAACAATCCTATAAGTTAGCTCCCATTAGGATCCCTCACTCTAAGGGCAAAGAAATTGAAATCCCAAAGGCTAAGTAATTTGCACAAGGTCCCACAGCTGGAGGCAGAGCTGGGCTTCAAATGCAGGGAGCTGGCTCCAGGGCCTCATCTATAATCTCTCCCCCAGGTAAAAACCAGCCACCCTCTGTTGCTGTAAACAACACCAAGTGATTTGCTTGGCCCTGAAGTGCACAGAGTCAGTAGCTTTTCTCTCTGGTAGCAGTCCTCGCGGGCAGTCAGTCACATGGAGTACATGCTTTGGAGTAAGTCCAAGAAAGTAGATGTAGGGGAAACAGTTTTAAAAAGGGATGACCTTCAGTGTGTGTTACTCAGGGGCCAGAGAAAACCTGCCTAGTGAGGAGGCGACATCCTACTAACCGTGTACAAACCGGGCTTCAGACGCCCCCCCCCCCCCCGCCCCCGACATGGGGTCTGTGCCATCAAAAATGCAACAGATTAGTGAAATGAATCTTGTGCAAAGGCAGGTATGAATAACTGCCAGTTTCAGATCTTAAGATCTGAGTGTGAAAAGCATGTACAGCTTTCATCAGCAGACACCTTGTTGTCCTTTCCAAATTCCCTGTGGGCACGCTGCAGCCTCCTGGGTCCTGTTCAGAATCTCGCCTTGTGCAGGTGACTAAGATGCTAGCACCTACCGACGCTTGAACCTGTGCTCAGTTCTCTGTTGGAAGGAAAGCTATCCCCTTAGTGGACGATAACTTAGCAAAAACTTTATTGTATACCCTCAAGAATGCCATAACTGTAGGAGAGATGTTTTCATGGGTTCTGCTATTCCAGTTTTTCCTCATCTGAAGATACTTTTTTTTTTTTTAATAGATCTTCATTTTTGGAGCAGGTTGGGGTTTGCAGACAAACTGCCCAAAAGTACAGACTTCCCATGGACTCCTCCCTCCTTGTGCAGTTTCTCCACTTGCTTTTATTTTCCCTCAGTAGATACATGCGCTTTTGACCTCCATCATTCCTTTCCCCTTTTTTGGAAATTTAACATGCCCAGTTTCCACCTGTCTCGTGGCCGTTGTGCGAGAGTCCCATTGTCCCACACATGCACCTTGTCCGTTCACACAGGGGTTCATCTTTAGGTGTAAAAATACTCCTCATGAAGCTCATGTTGCTGTGTCTGTTGTGCTTCCAGATCCTGTTGATCATCGCCTCCGTTATTGGGATCATTGTCTACAGACTGTCGGTGTTCATTGTGTTTTCTACCAAACTTCCCGAGACCTTGAACGGGACAGACTCAATCCAGAAGTACCTGACCCCTCAGACAGCCACGTCTATCACAGCTTCCCTCATCAGCTTTGTCATCATCATGATTCTGAACATCATATATGAAAAAGTAGCCATCATGATTACGAATTTTGGTAATGTCCTATTACAGCTTCTAAGACATTTTTAGAACCTGGTGAAAAAGAAAGTCTGTCTCTTTTAGGCATTTCAATTTCAGCATGTTACAAATTTTTGAAAATTTCAAGTGTAAACATATTTTATCTAACCTGTGTGGGAAATGAATTATCTACAGCTTTGCATTAGCAAAAGGGACAAAGCAAAGACAATCATTATAATGTCCAAGCTCTGTGTAAACAGATCAGCCCTGAATAATATTTTCAATTACGTTAGATCACATACCCTATTGTTGAAAGTAAATAGTCTCTTTATTGCAAATAAGTGGAATAGGGTCATGGTTCCAGTGGCAAATATGCTCCTCTTTTGCTGAGAGGACAAGTAATCACACTGTTGCGTGGCTTCCCCCCATGCTGTTCATATTAATATAGCTCTGTTCTCATCAGCTCTGACTTTTGTAATAAATATTTCTCTCTCCCTGGCTTGTATCCCAGGCAGCTGCTTGGTGGTCAGAGTTAAGCGCTCCCCACATGCTGCATATGCCTGGGTCATTTTCTGAATGGTCTGCTCAGCGGTCATCTTCTGAAAATGATCAGACTGATTTAAATTCTAAACTAGAAGAATGACCTGTTTTGTCTTCTCCAACTGCTTGTCACAAGTTACCCCTTGTTTGTTTCAGCCGTCCTACCTTATCGCAATTCAGGAAGACAAGAGAGTATCATTTAGCAGGCTGTTCAAAAAACATTTTTTTGTCCACTTAAGACTTAGACCTGAGAGAGCACGGCCTTGTCCATTTGATAACACTGGGCTCGTCAAAATTAAGGAATCCGTGAATAGTTTTGCTGTGTGGGATATTGTATTCTCGGCGGAAGGGGGAGGGAGTACTCTTGCAATGATGTGTAAACTTGGAATTAACACAGTAGCTATATTAAGGAATTCAGAACAGCTTAAACGGAAACAGTGTGAATTGTATTTTTTTTTAAAACATGTTAACTCATGTATTCGTGTGTTTGGTTAGGGTCTCAAAGCTGTTCAGAATTTTAAAATCTTACCTTTATTTGACTACAGAACTCCCGAGGACACAGACAGATTATGAGAACAGCCTGACCATGAAGATGTTCTTATTCCAGTTTGTCAACTACTATTCTTCATGCTTCTACATCGCATTCTTCAAGGGCAAATTTGTAGGTTATCCAGGAGACCCAGTCTATTGGCTGGGAAAATACAGAAACGAAGAGGTACGAACTTAGAACTGGATTCTCTTGACAATTTGAGCTGCTTCCTGTTCCCTCCCGGGTGCCCAATCAAGAGTTTCTTCACTGTATAGAGATTCTCTTCACCTCAACAGAATAATATTAGCAAAAAATAAAATTAGTGACTCAATTTCATGTTTGACCCATCTGGAATTTAAGTGGAATTTTCTTTGTCATATTCCAGTGTGACCCAGGTGGCTGTCTCCTTGAACTGACGACACAGCTGACCATAATCATGGGAGGCAAAGCAATCTGGAATAACATACAAGAGGTGTTACTTCCGTGAGTATGAAGCTGTGTAATCCCGGGGCTGTGACTGAGGAGAGAACAGCCCACCCATCCAAATCACTTGCCTGCATGTTCACACAGCTGTGTGCCCACATCTAAAATGGAGTAAACTCTATTACAGGTCTCCAGACAACATGGTCCACCCAAGGGTATAAATGTATCCAGTGTTTGATAATTATGTTGCAAAGGAAAAAAATTATATTTAACTTAAATCCCCATCTGCTACAGTTTATGCCTATTAGCCCATTATTGGTAGCAAACTGATCCTAGTTCTTGGAGAGATGACCTTTGTTGAGGCTGTGAACTAAGTATTTCCCCAACTTTCATGACTTTCTCTTCCCTTATAGCATGCTTAAAAAACCAACAGAGTAATTTGTTGAGTTTCTAGTATGTGCCAGGTCCCTGTATTAAGTGCTTGATAGATTGCTCTTGTTTAATCTTACAGACAATCCTTATTTTTATCTCCCTTATAAGAATGAAGATTCTCTGACTTAAAGCAGTTAAATGTCTTACCCATGTTTGCGTTATCCTTAAGAGGCTACTGTGGGATTCAAATCCAAGATCCCAGGACTCCAAATCCATGTGCTTTCAACAGGAGTTCTCTTGTGGGCCTCAGGCACAAGATTACATAATGTTTTAAGACATAATCATCTAAAATAATAACCACAAATGTTTTGACTTACTGTTCTTTCCCTAAGAAATGAGAGCAACAGATGTTAGCCCAGGTCACACTGTCCTTTTAAATTTTCACTTATGCCCTATCTTATCTCAAAGTGAAGAGTCCAGTGCTGTCTCAATTCCTGCACATTTTCAGGGGGCTTTATTATATTCCTTTTTTATTGCTGCTGAACACATTACCACCAACCTAATGGTAATGGGAAGACTGAAAAAAAAAAAAACCCCACAGAATAACAGATTTTAATATCTTACAGTTCCAGAAGTCACAAGTCTGACACAGGTTTCAGTGGGCTAAAGTCAAGGTGTTGGCAGGAGCCATGTCCCTTTCAGAAGCCTGTAAGATGAATTTATTTCTTTGCTTTTTCTAGCTTCTAGGATTATCCACAGTCCTTGGCTTATGGCTTCTTTTCTCATCTCAGAGCCAGCCTTGTGGCTGTGTGTCTGACTTCTGTAGTCACATCCCCTTAGCTCCCTCCCTCCCTCTCTCTTCTGCTTTGATTGACCCTCGTGATTACACTGGGCCCACCTGGATGATCCAGGAAAATCTATCTTAATGTCAGCTCATTTACAACCTTATTTCCCCAGTACCAGGTAACTTAACATATTCGTTTGTTCTGGGTGGGGGATGTGGACATCTGTTGGGGAGCCATTTTTCTGACTATTCCACATAACTTTTCAAGATAATTTCTGGCTCTGAGTTTCTGTTCTCACAAAACTTTTGATTTCTCTTCTGTCTTGCCTCCCACATCTATATTTTCTGCTTATGCGAACCCTAACGCCAGCTGTGGCCCCTCTCCTCAGTGTCCTCCAGAACCACTCACACAATCATCCTTTACTGACATTTGGGACACAGAGCCAGAAACCCAAACAACTTTAATTTTAAAATTAAAAAAAATCCATCTTTTAAAAGTCTTTCCTCCTTTATAACTATATAACTGTTTTTTTTTTTCCTATTACCCTTCTTTGTAGCTTCAGACTCTGCTGCTTGTCTTCCCCCCACCACATAGAACTTCCCTTTCTTTCTCTTCTGTCCCCTAACTTCTCCTCTCTCTTCCCCATTACCAAGTTCCTGTTCATTCTCTTTGCAGAATATTTAACCTCTTTTTTTTCCCCCCTATCTTTGTGGAGCAGAAACCTCCAGGTTTCAGTGTGTCCTTCCGTGTCTCTTCACCAGGCTTCATCCTCCACATTCCATGTAAACCATCAGGGTCTGTCTCTAAACAGACACTCCTCTTTCCCCGCAGCTCACTGCTCACCTCTCTCCCCCCTCGTAGAAAAATGGATTTTGGTCTTAGCTGTAAAATTAATATCTTGGGCCTTACTACACAGTAAACAACCCTTACCTTCACTGAGTTCATATTCAGATTTTTCAAATGAATAGAAGTAGGTCATGAATAAATATTGGATATGAAAATAAATATATCAATTAGAGGAAAGGCTTCACTCAGATGAGTAAAAAGCATTTTTCCAAAGGAAGTGGGCTGGTTATTTAAACCAAATTTTGATGACTAATTGGTTGTCAGAGAGCTGTTTTCTGATTAAAAAAAAAAAAAAAATAGTGGCTGTTGGGAGAGGGGAGGGGAGATGTATATTTCCTAAACTGGTACTGAGAAATTCGTATGCAATGAAACTTGTTCACATGAAATATTTAAAAATAAAGGATGTATATAGTGTCCATGGCCCCTTTATACTTGCACTTCAAATAAGGCCGTTGTTGCAGAATTTTAGTAAGCTAAGCTCTTTGTTCGGCTCTTTCTACACCTGGCCTAAAATACTTAAGGGCGGTACATTTTGAATTCTCTTCCTCTTGCATGAAGACTGGGAATGTTAAATTTTAGCCACTTTAAAAAGTGACTTGGGCTCTTCTCATCATTCTTCCTTCAGGTAGGTGCCATTTTCCTTCTCACTGTTTCCACAAAAGGGAGAGAGAGCACAGTTAATCTTGCTACCCAAAACTATCCCACCCCAAAAACACACAAGAGGGGAGAGAAAAACTGTAAGTCTGTAGCTGTTTTTACACCATTTAAGTATGTCATAAGGAACATAGCAAAATGAATGTCACCGTAAACTTGCTGCCTTCCACCTCCACCCCGTTTGAGGTCCTCAGTGAGGATTCCTGGAGCGTATGAAGAAGCACCTCTTGCACTATGACCCCAGGTCCCTTTGGGGTTCCCCTGACACCTAAGTCAGTACCTAGGATTTAGCGGGGAGTCCCCAGCACCAGACGAGTGAGTGAGTGAGCCATAGGCTTCAAATACATAACATCAGCAAAGTGACACAGTTGCTTGTTGGACCCAGAGAACAAGCTCAGAGCCCTTTCGTCATCCCAGCCTCACTCAGTATTTTGATATTTGAGGCATGCCCGGGGATTTTATTCTGTGCCTGACAAAAGACTAATACAATTGCTGCATGAAGCTACTCACTCTGGAGAATTTTTATGATAAAATGTTAAGGAACATAATTATAGTTAAATATCCAAAATACCAATAGCATTGTTCTTTGGTGTTTAGATAATGGATGACTGTGATTTTCATCCATTATATGTCTATAGTGAACTATTATAAGAGAAAATATCCCTTCTCAAGATCTGATTTGGCTAGAGGATGAATCAAAGACATAAGAATAAGGAACCTTACATAAAGCTATCCCTCACTGTTCACACTGACCCTTTACTTTCAGGAACAGTAAAATAGATTCAGATAGTGAAGGGTGCTTGTATTCAAAATTAGCAAGTGGGAATACTGTGGAATAGCCTTAAATAGAAATAGTGATTATTTGTACCATGTGAATTACATATGATAATGAAGAAACAAAGAGAAAATGAGGTGTAAAGTGCTTTAAGTCCTGCTTTATGCATAATAAGGACTTAAGGAAGGGTGGCCTTTTACAGTGTTGTTCTGTTATTGCTAGTATGCATGGTAAATTCCTAAGAAAATGATTTTGTAACCTCTGCTAGAGGGAGGAAGCTTCCAACAGTGGCCAGGGGAAGAAATGTCTGGTATCAGTATTTTTAAAAAGTTCTCTAGGTGATTCTCTGTGCAGTCAAGATTGATATCTCTGCCCTAGATTCATAACCCACTAGCAAACGCAAAAGACCAAGGACAGTGATGGATGGATGACAGCCCAAGATTTCCTGCTACAGATAAGTGGTTCAACTGAGAAAGACTGAAGAGACTCAGAGTCTGTAGCTCAGAAAAGAAAGCTAGTCAGAAAGACTTCTAATATGACCCATTATGGGTGAGGGAAGGCAGTACGGTACCAGAGGGAAGTGGGTAGATGAGCTGGTCGTGCAAGTGGTTGCCAGGACACAATTTTCATCCTCAGTCCAAATTGGAATGGATTTGGATCCCTAGTCATAAAAGAATGCGTCTCTGGAGCGTGGAGAGGAATCCATCAAGAGGCTGAGGCTGAAAGTGTGAGCAAAAATAAATAAATAAGACAGTAGAAACCAGGAGTCTCCAGTCTGGGTGTCCTGACAGGTGATAGATGATGCCACCGGTGTCCCAAGGCCCTCATCATGCCTGAAGCTGCCGGTGCCCAGCCTTACCTTAGACTTGACTGATTACAGAGCTCTGGGTTGGGGCACGGGAAGGAGCACAGCAACAAGCATTCCAGGTCATTCTAAGTGCTGAAGCGGGATCCACCCATCCAGACAGCATTGTGTCCCCAAGCCAAGATTCCAAGGCACTGAGGCTGGATTTACCATCAGCCTCAGTCAGTGAGCCTGTATTGCTCAAAAGAAAATCCTGTGAAGGGGGTTCTGATGTATTAGGAAATGTGCTAGATACTTTATCAGTTCTGGATCATTTAATCCTGACAGAAACCCTGGACAGGATAGGCTTCAGCACCCCATTTTATTTTAGTGTGACCAAAGTCAGGTAGTATGCAGTGAAGTGTGGATTCAGATTCAGGGGTGTCTGAGACCGTGTCCCCACCACTTTCCACAGCCTCGGGCTGTGTCCCTAAGGTCACAGAAGAGAAAGAAGTGCAGCAGGATTGTGAAGCCAGGAGCATGTTCTGTCATAGAGCAGTCGCCCCTTTGTGTGCTGGGGGGGGCGGGGGGGATGGGGGTAGTCCGTCGGGTTACCACAGAGACCAGCAGCAGTGGGATGTCTGGCCTGACAAGCTGTTTGTAGCTCATCCCTCCGTGTGGGGTGCGTGTGTGGCACCCGCACGTGTGCACGTGCAGCACCACTAGGGCTGTCATTAGGGCGAAGCCTTCTCAGTATCTGAATTTCAAAGTCCGTGCGAGCATGTTGCTGGATCATCCACAGCTTAGCCCAGATGTTTGTATTTGAAGTTGTTTGCTGCACTCTACGAGGAAGCCACAAGCCAGCTGTTGCTGGAGGGGACAACAGTTCTTTAGGCTACAGGTGCACGCTTCGTTCCACTGCCAATTTCAATTTCTTTTCAGGAAAAATTGCCCTAAAAGCAGTGGGGCGGGGGGAGAGGACACATTTGTCTGGAGGCGTTAAGAAAGAAGGTAACATAAAAGACAACAGATGACTCAGTGGGGCCGATGTCCCCCAGTAGAGCAGAGCGTGGGGCATTGTCACTTCTCGGGTCCTTGATTTATTCAGCTTAAAATAGGGTCTTGGACCTGTTTCATCTAAAATGAAAATATATCCCCATTCTCTCAGAAACCTTTAATGGCTTCCCGCTTCCCCCAAAGTAAAAAACTCCCAGATCCTCACAGTCTCTTGGGCTCCCCACAGACCAGAACTACCATAGCAGTTTCCTACTAACCCAGGACCACACCGGGTGCCATGCTGTCTGTTGAAAGAAAGTCAGGGGCCTGCTCCTGCCTCTGGGGCTCTGTAGTCACTGTACCCTTTGCCTCCTTCACATTTTTATTCAAATGTCACTCCTCCACCTGTGCCCTTCTCTGCCATCGCCCCTCTCCCCCTTCCACAAATGCAGACAATCTCCATTCCTTGCCCTGCCTCATTCTTCTCCACAGCAGGATCATCAGCTCCCGTACCATGTCTGTCTGTATTTTGTTCTCTGGTGATTTCATACTAGAAGGACCATTTTGGATAATAGCAGCCAAATGGGGAAAAACAAAACAAAAACCTAAAGTTAATCAAATGAGAGAAAAGTATTTCTAAAAACTAACTGCCATAGGAAAAGGAGCTGGGAGAAAAAAAACAGTAGCAGTTACAATTTTAATAAAGCCTGGTACATAGTACTGTTTTTCAAAATATCTGGGAATAGGGAAGCAGAAATTGAAATTTAGCATGAAAACAAGTGATTAATTTCTTGGGGAGATTGTGTGGTTAGTTTGAGAGATCTGCAAAATAATTTGATAATGTTCTAATTTATAGTTTGATCTTTTTGACAGCTGGGTCAAGAACCTGATTGGACGATGTCGCACAGTTTCCGGAGCAGAAAAAATAACCCCACGATGGGAACAAGACTACCACCTGCAGCTCATGGGCAAACTGGGATTGTTTTATGAATATCTTGAAATGAGTAAGTCCTTAGTGACATAAATTATATTGGAACATGTTTTGGATCCCAAATAATTACCTGCCATAGTGAAATGGAAAAAAACGTGTTTTTCTCCACTAGATAAAATTACACAATCAGGCTTTAAACTAAGATGACTGTGCGTATCTTGGTCAGTATTCTTTGTACAGAGCTAAAGGTTTATTACTAAGCAGTCCAATGGAACATTCACTGAGGTCCAGCGTCACCATTCTCAGTGCACTCTACCCAGGCCATCTGAGAACAAACTCACAGCTATTACTAGAGGTGATTCAGCTTGGGCTGGAGTCCACACAGCCACAGCTGTTGACTGATACACTTCTGAATTAGTCATTTAATCAAGGCTGCACTGATAGCCTGCAGGAGCATGCTGTTTCCAGGAAGGGAGGATCACAGGGGTCCCCTTTCACACCTCCCACCTGCTTTTGACAGTGGACCCATTTTTCCTGGCTCATCCTTTCTGTGTGGTTCCTTAAGTGACCTCATGGCTGATCACTGGCTTGAATTTAGAACTAACATTGTGCTGGTTTGGAATTAAGATTGAGGACAGGCCCCTTCTTTCTTGAATGCCGTTGTCCATTTGTGCAGAATTTGCCTAGGCTCTGTTTCTCTTCCGCTGGACTTGATTCTGAGCTCTTGGGTACCTTTAAATGGACACATCTCAAAACATTTCCAAAGGAAGCACTGTCTTTTCTATTATGCATGACACACTTGTGTCCATTGGAAAGCTTACTATTTACATGTTTTGTATCTGTGCCCTTTCAGCTAACCACTGCCCTGAATTACAGTTTTTTTAAGCTTAAGAGAATAGAAAACGAGGCACAACATTTTGGTTGAGGGGCCTTGCTTTTAAACAGGAATTTGTGTGTTTTCAAAGATACCCCTTTGTGGTTCCTGTTTACAAGTCTGCAGATAGAGGATGGTTTTATTAAATCACATTCTATATATAAGATAATTGCTTTTAAAAATATACATTATACATGCAACACATCTGCTTCCTTCAGTGAGTGAAAGGTTTCTCTTATAGCTTCTTCAGTCAACAGTACTGTGCAGCCTGGGGTTTGATTTGAATTTCGTTTTTGCTTTTGTTATGTTTCGTGACCAGGTTCAGTTAAGGGTATAGTTTCAGTACATAATGTAGAAGCTGTATTTATGTATTTATTCTGTTCATTTTCAAAAGGACTATAAGACAATTACCTCTGATTCCAAAATGAGTCATAGCTGTAAAATTTCTTATTGGAGCTATTATCAGCATTAATAACAACATTCTGGGACAGAATATCATTTGTTATTTTAGCACCAAAAACATTGCTTGGAAAAAGTTATTTTTCTGTGGTTGACTAGTCAAATAAAGTGTTGCGAGTAGTTACAGGTAAAGGTTGTGCTTTGGGGAGAAGTTGGCATGACTTTGAGTTTCATAATCTCATTAAAATAATTACCAACAAAATAATTCGGCCTCATCCTACCCTACAAGAAAGGATGGAATAATAACTGTTAAAGAAAATTTTTTTAGATTATTAAATTGTTTTCCTATTATCTAACTAATACCAAATGAATTAGAAAAATTCATCTGTTTTTGAGAGTAGGCCGTCTGATTGGTATTCAACACCAGAGTGAAGTCTACTTTTTGTTATTTTAGTTTGTGGGAGATAGAATTGCCAAGTACCTTTTGAATTATTTCTGTTCCTCCAAAATAAATATAGAGTGCCTTTGGTCTCATCACCACAGCTCCTTCCTTCTGGTTTTCTCCATATCTGTGAATGACACCGCCATCTACCTTTTTAATCATGCCTCCTAGCTGTTGAGGGGAACCATCTTCTGCCAGACAACCCTGGAGCCTAATACCCCGCTACCAGCTCTGTTCCCCTCTGTCCAGTGGAGAAGATTAGAACTCCCTGCTACCTGAAACATCCTTCTCTTCTCTACCTGAGGAATTCCTGCCAAGCCTCAGCAGTAACATTCAACTTTTCACACAGATTTGGTGCTCTTTTCTCTAGGCATTAACAGCATTTGCTTCCTGCCTTGATGGCATCTGGCTATGTGTGTGCCTGTCCCCCTGGCTAGACTGATTCCCCTCAAGGTGGCTACCAAGACCTTTGCATCTTTCAGCCCTCAGCTGGAGCACCATGGTCTGGACCTGGTACTCATAAATATATAAGTGACCTGAGCTTGGTGTTTCAGCACACACATACAGCTATTAGTTGAGTTTGTGTTAACATGGCCCCCAGCATCCCAGTGAAGTTCTTTATGGCATGTCTTTGGGGTTTTATTTTTGGGTGAAATTTCTACTTTATTTATCTATTTCTGTCCACCATCCTTGGAGATGATTAAAGTAACCCTGGTGTGTTAACCAAAATTGCCTCCCCAGGTGTATGTTCCTAGCTTCTGAGAATTCAGACACAGGATGTAGAGAAAGAGCCTGTCAGTCTAAAATCTGGAAGCTGTAAGATAACCGTTCTGTGTTCCTAGCACTACACAGCTTGGAAACTCTCTTGAGAATTCAGTGGTGGCTTCCGGGGGCAGGTGCCACAAATTAAATGCAGTAAAGTGGCAGAGTGGACCCTGTTTTTCTCTAGCCCTGCCCCTTCTACCCTTGTTAACTCGACCTCCTTGTCCTCCATCTCCAAGTTACTTTAAAAGATCCATTGAAACAATGAACTTCAATTATTATTTTCTCCATCTAATTTACTATGATTACTGTCAGCACTTCAGCATCTTCTCGTGCCCACCCCTTTTCCTGTCTCTCCAGTGCTCACCCCAGCTAAGCACCCTGTATACTCTCTAGGACCCAGGCCTGTCTTCCCCCACTTCCTCATCTCTACTGTTTCTGCCTGCCACCTGCCTTGATGCCTCCTATCTCTTTTCTCATTCATTCATTCATCCAATAAACATTTATGGAGCACCTGCCATGCCAAAAACCATACCAACTGCTGGCGATACCAAATAAGACAAGGTGTCTGCCCTCACAGAGCCAAGGGACGAGATCAGACTTCCTAGAACAGGTGACACTTGAACTGGACTTTGAAGGATGGCTGCAAGTTGCCTTTTTGTAGTATGGGAAAGGGACTAGACATTTCATGCAGAGAGGTAGACCCATTTAAAAGTACCAGGGCAGGAAATAGCTTGGCCAGTTCAAAGAGTGGCAAGTAAACAAAGTATGGTAAGAACAAAGGATCCTTAGGTAGGACTACCAGGTAAGCAAAGGCTATGTCATAATGGATCTTGCTTGCTTAGCCAGGGGAGTAGAACTTATCCTTTTTTGTTAAAAAATATTTTATTTGTCAAAGAACACACAAGTAGGGGGAGTGGCAGGCAGAGGGAGAAGCAGGCCCCTGCTGCAGGGCTTGATCCCAGGACCCTAGGATCATGACCTGAGCCGAAGGCAAACACTTAACCAACTTGAGCCACCCAGACATCCCTAGAACTTATCCTTGGAATATTTGTAAGGAAGAGAATTATATAATGTTTATGTTGAAAAAGATTAGCTCATTCTGCTACAGAATGGAAGGTATTTAGAAGGAAAATGATATTTGGGGAGGCTACACCAGGTAACCCACACTTGGGTAATCCCCACACCTAAGTAGAGGCAGTAGGCATAGGAGTAGAGATCAGGGAGACAGATTTGATAAGTGTTAAAGAGATGACTAGTATAATAATGTGTATAATATATAATAATTACATATAATGGAATTATTGAGATAATTTCCAGGAGATAGAATATGCAGGTGGAATATGAGGAGAAAAGCTGGTTTCAAGAAAATGGTTAGGCTTTGGGTATTTTGTGTGTAAGGGGGTCTGTGGGATGTGTCCATAGAAACATCTACATTAGGAAGCTGGATCCTTTACGAGCTCAGAGGAGCTGCGGGTGAGGCCATGGGAGTGATTCAGGCATGCCAGGCACAGAATTGATGATGAGGGGGGAGGGGTCATGTGAAGGGTAAATGGGGAAAGAGATCCACAAAGAGAAGAATAGCAGAACACTTGGAAGAGACATAGCAGAGGGTTGTGTCAACATAGAAGCTGAGAGGGTGCACAATAACATTGCTTAAGAGGGATTTGAACACTGAATAAAAGGAGCATGATGCAAAATACACAAACCAGGTGGGGAAGCGAGAGCGGAAGCCCAAGCCTCATTGCTGGACAGTGGGGTAAAGTAGAAGCCACACCCTATAGCTAGGTAGCGTTTAAAAAAAAAAATTGTGTGCACATGCACGTGCGTGTACACACACACACGTACACAACCCTCGCCTTGGCTGTTTAGATTCCTTAAGTAAAACAGAAATCAAGAGGGAAAAGCATTCCACTGAGAGGGAAATATTTGGCCGTATCAAACACAATTTAGTAATCCAACAAATAAGGACTGAAAATGCACACTGGCTTAGGAATAGGCTGTTGCTGCAGAGCGAGCGCTGCAGTGACAGCCACAAGGGCTGAGGCAGGAGGTATGGCTCTGAGGAAGGAAGGAGTGGTGGAGAAATAGTTTAGGGGGTGCTTCGAGAAGCTTGACTGCACAGTGAAGAAGAAAGCAGAGTGGTAGAGAGCAATATAGGGTCCTGAAAAAATTCGAGTCAAGGATTATTTGGGTTTTTACAGTGTGTGTTTTTTGCCTTGCAGAATCCATAGGTCTTTTTTGTTGTTCCTTTTAGAAGTTTAGAAAGTTCTCGTTTGAACATCAAAACAGGTTATATACCATGTTGATTTTTCTGGTACTTTTTTTTTTTTTTAAGGTTTTTATTTATTTATTTATTTATTTATTTATTTATTTATTTGACAGACGGAGATCACAAGTAGGCAGAGAGGCAGGCAGAGAGGAGGAAGCAGGCTCCCTGCCGAGCAGAGAGCCCGATGCGGGACTCGATCCCAGGATCCTGGGATCATGACCTGAGCCGAAAGCAGAGGCTTTAACCCACTGAGCCACCCAGGCGCCCTCTGGTACATTATTTTTAAATTAATCCATCTGTAATTTATTTTGGTATCAAAAGTGAAGACTCCATATCAGTTTTTCCAGTGATGTAGCTAATACTTCACTGATTTGAAGTATCAGTTTTTATAATATAGTAAAATCCCATGGATATCTGCCTCTATTCTGTTTCGTACTGAGAATGCACCATCTCTGAACTGTTTCAGTTGCCATCGTGTGGTAATATGCATTGGCTTCTCTCTGGTCCCATCTTAGCCTTTCTTGGAATGTCTCTCATGCTGTCAGTTCAAGCATCCCTCTTCATTATTTTACCTGTGTAGTTGTGTAGATTTCTTGAAAAACTTTAGCATCACCTTTCAGCTTTAAAGAAAAAATCTATTGGGGATTATTAACTAAATTTGCATTAGATTTTGAAATTCTGTTTTGGAGAAAAAAAACTGATGAGTCCTCCAACTTGAGTCAGCCCAGTTAAGAGTATGGAACATCCTACCATCCATTCATATATCATTATTTGTTTTTATTTTTTTAGTCCGTTATCATATCAGTGTTAACATTTCCAATTTATTCCTAAATAGTCTGAACTTTTATTGTTATTTTAAATGGCATCTTTTCTGTTTGGGCTATTTAACTGGGTTAATTACCATTATAGTCCTAATTTCTGGTTTCTCTTGAATAACGAGGAGATCTGGCAACATTGGACCCTCATTCTGATGTGGCAACCATGAGTAGTCCCTTTCATTAGCCTACGGACTTGCCAGTATACTACAGTTGACTGTCCCCACTTCATGCATTTCTATTCTTGCCTGGCCCCTATGGGCAGATGAGTTCATATAGGGGCAGATGGTCCATAGACACAGTCAACAGCATAGCACCAAGCACTGGTGTCAGCATCTATGACATCACCAGCTCTGGTCCTTGCCTGTCTTTCCTGAAGGTGATGGCTCCTGCCTGGCCTGTGGACCTGCCAGATCTTTCCAGCCCTCTCTCTTCTGCAAAACACAGTGGCCTCTCAGACCAGAAGCACATGCCAGTTTCTTCTGCCTACATCCCCCTCCATAGTCTTGCCCCTTCTGGCCAGGTTGATCCCTGCCCCTTTTCTGAGCTGTAGCTGTAAAGAGGCTGTAAATCTCCCGTTTACTCACAGCCTTATTTCCGTATCTTTTAGATCTTTGGCCATCTTATTGCTAACCTTTACCACCACCACCCGCCCCAGCCATGGTACAGTTTGCCCCAAATCTCTGATGTCCATCTATAGTGATGCCATATAAATTACAGACAAGGAAGAAAATAACTTCTTAGCCATCACTTGAATTTTTATTTACTGTGACCACATAGACTGCAACAATGTCAAGATAAAAATTCCTTAAGAAGTATATTTTGCCTTGTTAGGCCACTTTCAACACATACATGTCTGCAATTTGTAATACTACTATAGATTCTCTGAGTGCACTGCATTGCATTTGCAGACATGGGGGAGCTCGCTCATTTGCCTGTTTCTAGCATATTTCCTCTAACATTCTCTAAACATAGTCTTCCCAAAAGTCCATTTCTTATTTCTTTTTAACTTGCTAGATGCTTCCACAATATTCCTGGTTTTTGTTTTTTTTTAACCCTAAATCACGAAATCCTCTTCCAACATTCTATTATTTCCGCAGAGAATGGATAATATACTTGGAGTGTGCCAACTTTACTGCCAGCAAATAACTTTAGTTGATTAAAGATTTTAAATATATCATTCCTACTCAGTGTATACATATGAAAGAAACCAGCTCTAACTAGCCTTGTTTCCAGACACTTCACCTTTGTCTTTGGTTCGGGTTCTTTCCCTGTTGAGAACATTGTTATTACCATGGATGTCTTTTCTCTTGGGGATGTAGTTTGTTGTCTACCTTTGTCTTTATAAGAGTAAAGGAGAGTGTGTTGTTCTCCCATCCACCCACCGCTCCATGATGCGTGTCCATTCCATTGACAGTTATTCAGTTTGGGTTCGTCACCTTATTTGTGGCCTCTTTTCCACTGGCCCCCCTGTTGGCTCTGGTGAACAATATATTGGAAATAAGAGTGGACGCATGGAAAATGACTACCCAGTATAGACGCATGGTTCCAGAAAAAGCCCAAGACATCGGAGCGTGGCAGCCCATCATGCAAGGAATAGCAATTATGGCTGTGGTGACCAATGTGAGTACACCTAGGCTTCACAGGGTAAAGACCTCGAGAAGTCCAAAAATGCATTAGTGTTGCTACCTAAAGAATCAAATGTTTGCTATATATATGTTTTTTGAATGGGAGGGAGATGCCAATACTAACTTCCATATAAAAACAGTTGTTATAAATGTGATTGCTATTATTTTTTAATGTTCTTAATTGTTTATATTATTATTCATGACTTATAAATCAAGACCTCTTATAGGAACAGTTGCTAAGAGTGACCATTATGCTATTATTGTTCATTTGCTAAAGGTTTTATTCAATAGAAACATGGTAATAGTAATAAGAGTAAGTACCAACTCTCTCTCTCTCACTATTATCCAATAGTGCTCGTTTTGTTTGTTTTTTGCCAATAGTGCTTTTATAACAGAGATAGAAATCTGTCCATTTGTAGTGGGAGGACGCTAAATTAAGAACTATCATTCTACCCTATTTTACCATATATTCCGTACTATTAACTGAAAATATTAACTATTTGATGATGACGTATGTATATGCAGTTTGCATTCCGTTCACATGTTACCTTCCTTGTCTCCTAGAGCAGAGGTTCTTCAGGGAGGGAGGCTTTAGAATGGGTCCCATCTCTCTTCTCCACCCCAGTCTTGGCCTTTGCTCGCCACTCACTGGTCATTATCTAAGCAGCCTCATACCCTATATGTGTCCCAGCGTGGGGGAACAGAACACAGTCCTTTACAACCTGTATAGACTTTGGACCAATCTGAACAATCAGTACCCCCATACCGCCCCCTCCCTTCTCCCTCTCCCTTCTCCCTCTCCCTTTTTTTAAACACAGGCCAACAAGGAGCTCTCAGGGAGAATAACTTCCATTCCAGCCCAAAAGGGAAATGACCACCTTCCCTAGAAATATCCTTACAACTGGGGCTATTTCCTCCCTTATTTCATTAACCATTTTACTCTCCTGTCACAATCCCCAACACAGTGATATCCCAGTTTTAATTTCTTTGTCAAGCCACACTTGCCCTGACTCTGCAGCCTTTTCCTACGAGCCCTTGTAGAAAGAATTCAGCACTGCCTGTGGGTCAGCTCCTGGTCAGACTCAGCACTGCAGACACAGGTCAGACCCAAAGTCCAGCTCTCAGTGCTGCAGCTTCCCAGCGGCATGACCTTGGGCCAGACCTTAACACTGGAGAGCTTCAGTTTATCATTTGTAAATTGAATAATTCCTTGCTGTGTATTTTAAGACTATTATATACCATAAAGGGTAACCAGGGGCTTCAGTGAGTTAATGCATGGAGACTGGTCCTCATCCAGTGTTAGCTGCTGCTGTGTTATTCTCTTCATCACCCATCATCAGTAACAGTGACTGTGTAGACTTTGACAGGTATCTAAACTAAAGGCACAAGAATTTTACAATGTGTCACTGAGCTGTGGTTACAGTTTTACACAATCAAGCCAATTTTCTGGAACCCAGCTGTCACCCCCTGCCAAGAACCCTCGAGTTATCCAAATTGTATGCTATCCCTACTTTCTGGAGAAAGTTGCAAATTGCATACAAAAGACAACTGCTAGGTTTATCATTTTCCATTTACCCAAGTAACCCACACCTTCCACATCCCCTGTGCTACGAAGTGAAGGCTGATGTGCAGAAATAGGACAGTGAGGCTTTTCAAGTTCTACAATCATAAAAGAATGAATCTGTCACATTCAGTATGCTGTACAACACTAAGCAAGGTCGGAATGTGGACCTGGGCACTTTAGGAATATTTAAGCAACAAGGTTTGAAACTTAAAAGTGTTTTTGTTTGACCTTCAGCTAACCAGAAACTTCAGATGATTTGTACTCCCCATTCCCAGCACTCTGGTTTGATTGTAATAGGCACCTTATCCTGATATCCCCAGCATGGCTCCACTCCATTGGCACAAACGGGGTATTCACTGTGTTTCTAAGGCTACTGTGTGGGGGGGTGTGTGGGTGTAAACAGGCACCTGCGTGCTTGCTAATTGGTGCTACTGGTTCTTATCCAGTAGGTGTTTTTTCTCATAACCTAGGCATCGTTTTATTATACCCTAGGAAACCAGCTTTTTAGATCATTGAACTACAGACCATCTTTTCCCCCATATTATTAGCATTTGGTCCAGCTTCCAGGCTGCAGGTCCTATGCATGTTTGTGTATGTGTCTGTAGGAATGGCCCATGTGTATCATTGCCTCCCATACCTAATGTAGGCCTCTACCATCTACAGGGCACAGAGAGGGCTAACTTTCCGTAACAGGAGAACTTTCAGCTATAGGAGAAAGAGAATAGCCACCAGGGATGAAAATGGACATCAAGCGAGAGTTTGGTACGAAATCATTCATCTTCAAGCTGCTAGTGCAATAATAGGCTGAATTGACAGGTTGTATCAGGCCACAGTATCTGCCATTGAAGACCGATTTTAATTTATCTTGACAGAAATAGAAAAGCAGCACACTGCATTTACTTGCACTTTTGCAGTCTCAAAGCAGCTCAGTTCAGGAGGAACAAGGGTCTTGTCAGAAGACAAGAGAATTCTCTTCCTTGTTGGAATTTTTGTAGCTTCCTGGAGCACATCTGCAGGTGATTCTGGAAAAAGCTATAGTTAAATAACAGGAAATGTTAAACTGTTGAAATCTGGAAAAAGTAAAAGATTCTTGTCTTACATCCCCCCCCACCCCCGCCTACAGGCAAACACACACACACACACACACACACACGCGCACGCGCGCGCATCAGAGGAAATGACAAAGCTGGTTCTACTAGGGGGAGCAATTATGCAATAGGAAAGCCCCCTTCGTTATTTTTCTTGCTCGGCTGAGACCTTGTTTGTTGACTTGTGGGTCTCACTGCAGCTAAACCATATGTTCAGATGAACTCTATTAAAAATCATGTTGTGCCAAAAACATGTCTTTCTGCTTCACTAAATGACTGAATCATTGAGTTAAAGTATATTCCTTACTTTCTGCCTTCTTTCAAACCAATTTTATACACTGGAGAGTTGAAGCCCAAATTAAAGAATTTTAGAGAAAAATTCATGTAATTCATAGCACCTTCTATCCTGGTAGAGGGCTGCCTGA
>ML108145.1:0-15461 GCA_003697995.1 Taxidea taxus jeffersonii | reverse complement strand
CAGACTATGGGTTGGCGTGAATAAATAAGATATTCTAGGGGGAAAATGTATGAATTTGAAGGCCCTTATTAGATTAAGGAAAATCTATTTTAGGCAATTTATAATTTATGAAAATAGAATTATTTTATCACAGGCAAGTGATTTAAAAATGAGTTTTATATCAATTGTAAACTCTACAAAGGAATTATGGAAGGCCACATTATTTTTGTAATATTGACCCTAATATTACCTAGACAAAAGGGCCTTCTAAATCATAAAAGATTAAAATTATATCAAGTAGAGTTTCAAGGTTGAGTTGTATAATATTCTAATTTTTGAAAACCTGAGTTAATCCAGGATACCCTGGTCTACAGTTATTCTTACTGTACTTAAGAAACCTAAGAGGCAACTTGCAGGCCTTTGCTTTTTGACTGCAGATGGACTTCTGGACAGCTCTTATGTGAACTGAAGACCAAGAGGAAGTAACTATCCTTTAAAGCAGCTGCTCAAAGACTTTAGGACATTGGCTATCTATATCCATTTGACGGTTAGGAAAGAATTAAAGTTTCTGAATCTTTCATTTAAAAAAAAAATCAACAGATGAACACATAATTCTGGTGTGTTTGTTAACCATAGCTATAGAGGCTCTAAATTAACAACCCTCTTCTTGTTTTTCTCCCCATACAGGCCATGATCATTGCTTTCACATCTGACATGATCCCCCGCCTGGTGTATTACTGGTCCTTCTCTGTCCCTCCATATGGCAACCACACCCATTACACCATGGAAGGATACATCAACAGTACTCTCTCCATCTTCAAGGTCTCAGACTTCAAAAACCAAAGCAAAGGAAATCCAGACCCTAAGGCTGTTATCCCTACCACATGCAGGCAAGTTCTGCTTACATGTTTAAAAATGCACTTCCTCTTTCAAAGGACTTTTATTGTCATGTAACTCTAAATAAAACTGCTGGAGACACCCTCCCCCACCCCCGCCCAGGTTTCTTTTCAGCCAAACTTAATACAGATTGGGGTCAGAATTTACCAATCAGAACATAAAGCATCATTTAAAGATGGGAGTTTCAAATGATCACAGGGAAACTGATCCAGGAGAAGAGTCTTGTTTGTATCTTAGAAAGGAAGACTCAAGGAGTTCCCCAAAACAAGTCAATTCAGTTGTAATGACTGATCTGTTATTCAAGCACAAGCTGATGTGTGCTGAGTGACAACAAAGCAGCACTCTCACTCCAAGAAATACAAAGACCAGAAATGTAAAGACCGCATGCTCACTTAGCATTCTCAAAAGCATTCCTTGAGGCTTCTCTGCATTGATTGTGATGGCTGGTGAGGTTAGCTGTGGATAGTAAACAAGTAAATCACTACTTTTTTTTTAAAATTTTATTTATTTATTTGACAGGCAGAGAGGAAGGGAAGCAGGCTCCCTGCTGAGCAGAGAGCCCAATGTGGGGCTCGAACCCAGGACCCCGGGATCTCGACCTGAGCCGAAGGCAGAGGCTTTAACCCACTGAGCCACCCAGGTGCCCCAGTAAATCACTACTTGATAAAGTTTGTGGACTATAGGTCCTAAAGTTTGTTTTTATTCAGTGTCTTAACCCTAAAGAAGGATTTAAATCTCATTTAGTTCAACTCCTTAAGCCCTTCTCTGGTTCAGATTCTCAGTAACACAACCAAGAAACCAGAAATAAGCCCCAAATAAATGTTTTTAGAGCCTCTTCAGAATCCTATATTGAATCTTCTTACTCTTACTTGACGTAATTCTAAAGAGTAGTTAAACTCTTCCAGGTCTAAAAGGTTAGAGGCAGAAAATTTGAGATGTGCTCCCTGAGGGCAATAGACTTGCAGCAGTAGCTCCTGACCTCTAAAAAGGAAATTAGGTTGATTATATTACAGCAAGCAATTGGGCATTCTTCTCTAGAGGGAGAGGTAGCCCATGGCACTGGGAAGCCTGCTGATACCACGAGATAAATAAATTTATAATCCTGTTTCTGAAAATACCACATTGTTTTAGTGTTATACTCCTTTGAGAAAGCAAGAATAAAACTCTGACAAAAGGGGCGCCTGAGTGGCTCAGTGGGTTAAAACCTCTGCCTTCAGCTCGGGTCATGGGATTGAGGACCCTGGGATTGAGCCCCGCATCGGGCTGTCTTCTGGGCAGGGAGCCTGCTTCCCTTCCTCTCTCTCTCTGCTTACCTCTCTGCCTACTTGTGACTTCTGTCAGATAAATAAATAAAAAATCTTAAAAAAAAAAAAAAAAAACTCTGACAAATTTTTAAATACTTTTCTTTTTACACATATGGCGTATGTCATTACCATCATCTTCCTATTTTATGTTAAGTATTACTGGACTCATTATTTCAGGATTTTGTAGCCAAATTAAACTCTTGGAGAAAATTTATAGGATGTCCAGTTTTAAAAAGCAGTGCATTAATTATGACCTCTTTTGAAAGGGGTCCTTGCTTTCACTACTTAATCAAAAAGAACCTCCTGATATCCCTATTTTACCTTTCAGGTATCGTGATTTCCGGAACCCACCTGGACACGAACAGCAGTATAAACACAACATCTACTACTGGCACGTGATCGCGGCCAAGCTGGCTTTCATCATTGTCATGGAGGTAAAAGAAAGAGCTTATAAGGCACTGTGTTTGCAGACCTTTCATTAGCATTAACTATTGCCAACTTGGACTTAAAATACATTATTCTTTTCTCTTGCTAGCTATTATTTTAGGATATCTAGTAATGAAATTTAACAGGCGAGTACCCATAATGCTCTCATTAATGAAATGAAATTGGTTATCTGCTTGAAGAGGTGAAAGCATTTTGTGTGCTAGGGGGATTCAGTGTCTCTCACTGTAGTATTCACTGCCTTTTTAAAAAATTTGGGGTGCTGGGCTACATTCTAGACCATGAAGGGGCTTATTGAAGACGACTAAGATGTGATCTCCGCCCCTGAGGAACTTTATTGCTGTCATAGTTTTATTTGTATTACTATTAAGTATTTTTAAATTTTTTTTTAATTTTTTTGTCAGAGAGAGAGAGAGCAGGAGCAAGCACAGGCAGACAGAGTGGCAGGCAGAAGCAAAGGGAGAAGCAGGCTCCCTGCCGAGCAAGGAGCCCGATGTGGGACTCGATCCCAGGACGCTGGGATCATGACCTGAGCCGAAGGCAGCTGCTTAACCAACTGAGCCACCCAGGCGTCCCTACTATTAAGTATTTTTATTATATTTTCATAATCTACCTCTTAGGTAGATTATATCCCTAAAATTAACCAGCTCTTAAAATGACTGAGGCAGCAATAAATTTGAAATTGATCTAAGCAACTTTACTTCTGACACAGAGGGAATAAGCACTACCAAACTGTGAAGGCTCAGAAGTTGCTTGATGGGTGTGGTCCCAGTTAGGGTAACACAGGTTGATTTTTCTCATATAGCATAGTAGGTGGTAGCTCCTGAGTCAAGACCAGCTCACTGCCAGGGACGGGATCTCTGACTCTCTAGGCAGGCGTGTGCTCTCGCTTGCGCGCGCTCGCTCTCTCTCTCTCTCTCTCTCTCTCTCTCTCTCTCGGCATGTCGTGTGTGTGTGGCTGCAGTGTGAGAGCTGCAACTCCCGATGGAACCCGTACAGGGTCTAGACAGTAAGGAGAAAGAAAAGGGATGCTCACTGTATCTGTTCCTTTTTGTCAGGAGAGAAAATGCTTTGCCAGAAGCCTCCAGGGCAGATGGTCGCCTGCATCACACTGAGGAGTGATGCAGGGCTCACAGCTCCTCCAAGCAACAGAGTAGGCTGAGACAGGACGTGTTGGGTTTGCTCTGAACAAAATGAGGATCTGTTAGCAAGAAAAAGGCCGGATAGGCTGCGTGGCTTTGATCATTTTTCTAGTCATGTTTTTTTTTTTAATAGCTACCAAACATTAATAGAAGAGGAAACAAGTTGTCATTTAGCTCCCCATCATCGGAGGATTCCTGGAGTATCTGCTACATCAGCAAGAATCACTAGTTTATATTCAGATATGTAGTTGCCAAAGTGTTTCGACTTCTGCTTCTGAAATCATAGCTGACTAGATACTTTGAGGGGCCGTTTCACTACAAAACATTCACAGTCTGCTTAAAGTAGAATTTCCTTTGCATTTTCGACCTCAGTGGAAGGGAGGAGAATCTACAAAGAGGGGCAGAAAGGTGATGGCTCAACTGGAGCAGTGAGCACCCTCTGAGGCGCAGGGGCCACTGAGGACGAGTGGGGTCATCAGCTCCTCCCTTGAAAGTCTCAAGGGCGCCAAGCCGCGGGTCAGCCCCAAGGTGGACCAGCTAAAGTTGAGACTCTTGGACTCAGCCAGGGGCCCCCCAAAGAGCTAAATTTGTCTCAGAGCAGAAGGAAATACATATATTCCCTGGAGAAAAGATGTCCTTTAGACCACATTTTTCTCTCAGGTTGAAATAATCAGATATGAGCTTCCAAAGATGAACAATAATATGGGGAAATGAGAAAAACCACAAGTGAGATTCAGAGGGAAGAAAATAATAATTTGGACCCTCAATAACTTAAAGACTATGCATTATCACATTAGGAATTATAAATTAAAATGTGTATGAAAATGTTTAAATAAAAAATGAGCAGTTGACAAATGAGCAAACAATAAGAAACTAAAAAATTACAAGGTAATCCTGAAAAATATAATAGTCGAAATGAAAAAGCATATGGATTAAACAGAAGTCTGAAGCAAGAATGAATGAATTGGGAGATAGGTCTGGAAAAAATTACTCCCAGCATATCACAGGGAGAGAAGAAAATGCAAAATGTGAAAAAGAGATTAAGCAGTTTTTTAAAAATCCAAAGGAAAAAAAATGATACTAGAGGAGAGACAATATTTAAAGAATTAATGGCTAAAATACTTCCCAAAGAAATGAAAGGGATCTGTTCACAGAACAGAAAGCACAGCAAACAGGCAGAATAAAGAAATCCAGGCTTACAGAGATTGTAACAAAAGTGCAGCTCCTTGAAGATAAGATCTTAAAAGCAACCAGAGAAAAAGGACAGATGACTGATACAATTAAAATTGAAATGAGAGTAGACTTTAACAGCAGCATGGAAGCCAGAAGCCAGTAGTCAAATATCTTCTAAAATGCTAAAGACGAGAACTATAAACCTAGAATTATAACAAAATTTTATTTTATTTTATTTAAAAGATTTTATTTATTTATTTGTTAGAGAGCGAGCACAGGCAGACAGAGTGGCAGGCAGAGGGAGAAGCAGGCTCCCTGCCAAGCAAGGAGCCCGAAGTGGGACTCGATCCCAGGACGCTGGGATCATGACCTGAGCCGAAGGCAGCTGCTGAACCAACTGAGCCACCCAGCGTCCCTATAACAAAATTTTAATTGAAAAATCTTTCCACAAAGAAAATGCCAGCCCATATGATTTTGTAGGAGAGTGAAGCCATACTTTATAGAAGTATACTTTCAGATCATTTTAGTTACCTCCAGAGATCAGAAAAAGAAACACTCTCCAACTCCTTTTAGATCCTTAAATCAGACAGGAATAGAAAGAGGAAAATTATAATCCAGTCTCCTTTGTTGCATTGATGCAAGGATCTTTTTAAAATGTGCCAATTGAATCTAGGAATATATTTTTTAAAGATGACATCAGACCACATTGGGTTACCCTAGAAATGCAAGGGTAGCATAATACCGAAAGTCCACGTCTATAAATATAGATGGGGGAAAAAAAAAGAACCTCTCCTTCCTACATCATCAGCTTTCGCCCCTTTACTCTATAATTTCCATCATTCAGACACACTCTCATCTCAGATATTCTCCACTCTCCCATTACCTTACTATTCAGAAGCCTTTGACACAGCTGATCACTCTCTCCTTCTTGAAGTTCCTCCTCAGTTGGCTTCCAGGAAAACTTTTTTTTTCCCCCTTTTCCTCTTAACGCACTAGGCCTCCCTTCTTAATTTCTTTAGTCCCTTCCTTCTCTTTTTTTTCTCTCTCCTCACAGCCTTGGTGATCTCACGCAGTCCGTTGGCTTTATTTTTTTTTTAATGTTTTATTTATTTATTTGACAGACAGAGATCACAAGTAGGCAGAGAGAGTGAGGAAGGGAAGCAGGCTCCCTCCTGAGCAGAGAGCCCGATGAGGGGCTTGATCCCAGGACCCTGAGATCATGACCCGAGCCGAAGGCAGAGGCTTTAACCCACTGAGCCACCCAGGTGCCCCAGTCCGTTGGCTTTAAATGCCATGTATATGCCAGTGACTAAATGATACATGTATCTCCAGACCACCTCTCTCCTAAACTCAACCCACGAATCCAGCTGTCTACTTGACCTTTTTTCTGGGATAGCTAACAGATACGTCTGCCGCCCAAATGCCCATATTTTCTTCAATCCACTTGGAATGTTCTCCTCTCCATGCTGCCCTAAATGTTCCACCCACAGTGGGTCTGCCCCTCTCAGTCATGGCAGTTGTAGCGACCTCACTAGTTGTTAAAGGCAAAATTCTTAAGGGTCCCCCAGTTACCCCACATGCAGTGCTGTTGGCTTTCCTTGGACAATACATTGCAGATCTGACCATTACCAACTCTGCTTCTATAACCGGGTTGGAGCCACCATCATTTCTTGCCTGAATTAGGGTTATGGGCACCTAAGTAGGCTCTCTGTTGCCTTCACATCTCAGAGTAAAAGCCAGAGTCCTTACAGTGTCATGCAAGGGCTGACACACTCTAACCATGCTCTGTTACCTCTCTCTCTTGTCCTTCACATCCCTCCATCCCTGCTGTTCCTGATGCACAGCCAGCAGGCTTCCACCACACAGACTCTGTACGGACTGTTCCCTCTGCCCCGCATGCCTTTCCTCTTGATGTCTGCATGGCTAGTTCCCTTGCCTCCTTAAAGCCTTGGCAAAGTGAGGCATACCCATTCTGATCTGTACAAAATCCATCTGAAATTGGGCTCCCATGTAACACATAAACTCCTACTCTGCTTTACTGTTTTCTCCACGCTCTTATCATGTGAACACCGTGTACAATTTATTGATTTTTAACAATATTCATTGTATATTATGTATTTCCTCGGTAGGTCAGAGACTTTTGCATAACGAACAAATAAAAACTTGTTCAATATCGCTAGTCATCAGAAAAGTAAGACTAAAATGAAAGTGCATTTTATAATCACTGTGTTGATAGGGAAAAAAAAAACCAACAAAAAAACGATGACCACAAGTGCTGGCAAGAACACAGAGCCACTGAAACTGTCACATGCTGCTGGTGGAGGTGGAAGCTGGATTAACTCCTTTGGAAAACACTTTGGTACCATCTTGGAAATTTAACAGAGCCTTGGCAGTTTCACTTCTAGGTCATCCCCTTGAGAAACTCTCACAGATGTCCTCCAGAATCCAAATGCAAAAACATTCTTAACATCATTGCTTCTAATAGAAACGCTAGAAACAAGCCCAGTACATTTTGATAAGGGAATCGACAAGAGACTCTTAAACAGAATTATGAACAAACTGTAGTTATGCACAATAACATGGATGGATTAGAAACTAGTTTTGAATGAAAATGTCATTTTTAGGGGCGCGTGGGTGGCACAGTCAGTTCAGCATCCGACTCTTGATTTAAGCTCGGGTCGTGATCTTGCAGTCATGAGATTGAGCCCCATGTTGAGCTCCAGGCTCAGTAAGGAATCTGCTTGAGATTCTCCCTTTTCCTCTGCCCCCTCCTGCTCATGTGCACACTCTCACTCTCTCTCTCTCTCTCTCTCTAGTAAATAAATCTTTTAAAGTAATTTTCAAAAGACCATATATAGTATCCTACTTTTTATAAAGCCCAAATCAAGGGAGCCTAAATAATATATTATTTGGGACTATATACATATTTTGTTAAACAGGTTCTTAAAAATAAGGTGAGGGGTGCCTGGGTGGCTCACTGGGTTAAAGCCTCTGCCTTTGGCTCAGGTCATGATCACGGGGTCCTGGGATCGAGCCCCATGTCGGGCTCTCTGCTCAGCAGGTAGCCTGCTTCCTCCTCTCTCTCTGCCTGCCTCTCTGCCTACTTGTGATCTCAATCTCTCTGTGTTAAATAAATAAAATCTTAAAAAAAAAAAAAAGTGATACAGGTAGACTCACACAGATAGGATTTAGTGCTAATCTTTGGGGGAAGAGGCCTAGAAATGAGATAGGAAAGGAACACACACAAAAATAGTACAGCATTGTCAGGGTGAGTGTTAGTGTTCTTGAAATTGTCAAAGCAACAAAATGTAGCTCTTTGGCAGACCCACATAGTATAAGGAGAAACTGGTTGTATATGGAGAATGCCCACCACCTTGTCCAGATCTATTGCTAGGATGACTAGCAAAAAAAACAAAAAACAAAACAAATGAAAAGAGCTGTGTTCCCCACCATTTCCTTGTGATTGACATTTTTCTTCTTCTCTCCCACAGCATCTCATCTACTCTGTGAAATTCTTTGTATCCTATGCCATCCCAGATGTATCAAAAAGCACGAAGAGCAAGATCAAGAGAGAAAAATACTTAACCCAAAAGCTTCTTCGTGAGAATCACCTCAAAGATATGACAAAAAATATGGGGGTCATAGCTGAGAGGATGGAGGCAGTGGTAGAGAACAATTTACGACCAAAATTAGAATAAGAGCTTTATGTTCTGAGAAGCACTTTACAGAATTTAACTCTGTCAAAATATATTATGAATCACTAATGAGAATGTTTAAGTTAAAACACTTTGGCAAATAGGCATTTTCGCTATTGCCATTTTCATAGAGATTATTTTTCAGTTTCACCCTGCCATGCAGGACCTGGGAAATGCAAAATTTAAATCAAGAAGTGCATAAAACTGATCACCTGGAAAACCAGAAATGTTACCCTTTTTTGATAAATTGGAATTTCTGTAACACAAAGTGTTCGCAGTGTGCTTAAAAACTATCCCTTCCAAAGCTGAATGGATTTTTGTCCTTCCGTGTGATTATTTTCATTCCTTTCTGTTCTCAAGCACATGCTCCCCTTTTAGGCAGTGTTTCATTTCTTCACTTTGCCCGATCTGTCCCAGAGTTCTTTTCCTTACAGTACTTTCGTTAAAGACTAGACGTACTGGCTTTTGTGTGATTAAAAATAGCTAACTCAGAATTCAGTTTGAACGCTGTATTCAGTGGCAAATAGACCCAGGAATTCACAATATTTTATGTGTATTAGCACATCCCTACAGAAAATGAAACCTCACTTAAGGGGAAATAGTTTCCGTCTTCATTCTGGCCTATCTTTCCATCTCAAAGAAATACTCTTAATGGATTGGAATAAAGATGGCAGGGTCCTGAAGTGTATTTGGACTAATCTACGGTGACACCTTTTATCTTCCAGGAGCACTCCTGGAATCCTCTGTGCCTAATCAGTGTTGACTGCTTTGCAAAGCTCAAGGGAGTAAGATGACAAAAGTGGGGAAATTTACAGAATCAAATAGAATTGGAACTCCTATTGATCAGGATAATTAATTTACCTCTTCTAAAGATAGGTAGTTTCTTGGAAAAAAAGTGAAATCAAGGGATTAAAATTACATTTTTATCAATGTAACGGTCTGGAAAGATAAGCCCATTCCTTTCCCAGTAGTTGCCCTTTAGTCATCAGATCAGCTCACAGGCACCCCTGGGAATGGCTCTCTGCCCAGCCCACCGGACAGGACAGGATGGTGCTGCATAGCTTAAGAGAACAGCAGGTGCCCTCACTCTGAGTCCCTGTGGGGAGTGCCTTTCCAGCAGGGGTCCTGCCTATCCAAATGATCAACATACCAAAGCATCTGCCAAGGTCAAGGTGCTTCCTTACATCCTCCATTCCCTCTGTCCCAGCCCAGTAACTTGCGCGCACGTGGGGGTGGGGGGTAGTGGGGGAAAGAGAGGAGAGAGACGGGGCAGACCCAGATCACTCCCAATCCAGAAAAGAGACTCTGGTCTGGATGTGAGCCTCCCTAAACCCACAGTCTGGTCACTACCCCTGCCTTCTGCGGGAGGTAACTTCCTGCTGAACGCCTGCGCCACCCATGTCTTGCCTTTAGTTTGTCCCCTCAGCAGCCTGTCCTGTGCTTGACCGCCTTTCAGGTGCAAGGCCCCCCCGGGGCCCGCACTGCTCTCGCCTGACTGGTACCAGGGCAGCGCTCGGTGGGGGAGAGGGTGTCTGGCCCTGGGTTTTTGCGAGGTGGGCCGCCACCCACTGCGGTGCTGCTAAACACCCAGGGGCCAAGCCACTCAGAATCCCAACGGCAGAGGGAAAGGAAAACCCTTTCCTGAGCAAATTCAGAGGCTTGTGGTAAGAGCAGCTAGACTCAAGGTCACCGTTCTAAATGCATGCCATGAAGGTTTGAAATATAAAAATAGTATGTATGGAGGATCCATAGGCGCAGGGCTCTGGACTTGTGAATTGGCCCAGTGGATCAGGGTCAACATTTCAGTAACTTTCTTGGTCACATGAACAATGGGGACAGAGTGCTCCCAACAAGTCATGGGAGCTCTGACAGCACGGGGAGTAAGAAAAGCATTTCTTCCTCACAGCCCAGACCAGGTGCATCTGGTCCCTCCCCTGCTCACCTGGAACACCGCTCCTGGCAGTGGGGCTGCTTCCTCTGCTTTTACCTCTGCTCTTCTCCGAAGCCGAGGACTGTCTCCTCGTGGTGGATTTGGCGAGTACTCACCATTTAGGGGAGCACAGAAAAGGAAATGTTCTTGCCTTATCTCCTTGTATATCCCATAAAACTTTAAAAGAGTTGTGCATTTATGTCTTCGTAAGTCGTCTTTCATCAATCATTCATAGGTTAAAATGTGCTTTTGTGGACAGGAGTGGGAGAAAGCTCTACATTTTTAAAGGCAGAAAATCAGATGTATGACACTGCCAATATTCCCCAAACAGCGACTTGTGGGGAGCCAGGGTCACCTGGGACAGCGACAGTGTTAATGTAACTTCAGCGCAACTTGTCGGCTGCAAAGAAAAATGTGGCGCTGCGTCTGCAGGCAGGTACGGGCTGGATCTGTAAATGCCAGCAGAAGCAGCACCCCAGGAGAAAGGGTGGGTGTGACCGTGCCCCCATGAAAGGAAAATCTGGCCCTCCACCTGCCCAGTGTTAACCACTAGAGAACTTTGAGTTTTGTATCCTTTTGTAGTGCCTGTGAATTTTAACAGATTGAAGCATTAGACCAAAATACTCAGGGGATTTTTCCTTAAATATCCCTCAGATATTTCAGATGTGTCAATAGAGAGGGAACGCTATCATTTTTGTGTGAAAACTCAACAAGGCCATCTTGTAAACTGTCACCAAACGCCTTCCCTTTTAATTACCCATGCGTGCATCTTGAATTTCAGAAAACATTAGTTCACAATGGGGGGCAGAACGTGCTGTTATTGAAACACGTCTTGTACCATTTTCTCATTGTGCATAAGATGTTTGAAAAGTTAAAATGTATGAGCAGCTTAACTAAAGTAGAACGAAAATATTCATGATGCTTTCATACACTGCAGCATAAGATGTAAAGTTTGTAATGTTTTGTGAATTTCTGTGCATTTTAATATTCTTTTATAATTATGAGCATTTTAATAAATTCATTTTTCAAAACAACACTGGTCTCTATATTTGTCTTCATGTTTCTAAGGAGAGTATACATTTATATATGTGTGTGTGTATATATATGTAATATACGTTATATATATATACACACACGTGTGTGTATATATAATATACACATATGTAATATATGTTATATATATATGTAATATATATACACACACATGCATATATATATCCACTATTTATCAGTTATGTATCACCCAGATAACAAATGTGTGCTTTTATGTAGTTGATATCTAAAATTATATTTTTCACCACCTACACTTACTTTGAAACATGAGTTTTCTGGGAAAAACTAGGTGTGGGGTTTCAGCCAGGGCTGCTAAAAAACTAGTTGTTGGGATTGAGTGAACCCTGCCAAGGGCACCAAGCCCAGAGAGCAGGTGGGAGCTGAGAACCAGCTCCCCCCACACCCCCGGCCACACTGTGGTGTGCCAGAGCCAGGCTGCATCAGCGAGGAGGAAGAGGCATTTTTCTACAACTGCATAAAGTTGGCTTCTGCATGCTAAACATGATTGCAGGGGGCAGTGCCACCAGAGAGGCCAAGTCTCTAATAATCCCAGAAAGGCTCTGTTTGAACTTGGTGGGGCGCTGGGTACAGAAAGGGGAAATTATGGAGAAGAAAAAAGGGAAAATGTCATTGTAAAAATCAACCTTTTTATCCTGGACAACATATCCAGATTTTAAATTTTTCTGTTTTATTGGGGGGGGGGGGGTGTTTGTTTTCTGGTTTTTGGTTTGGTTTCATTTGGTTTTGATTTTTGCCAGCTTAAATCTCATTAGGCTTCCAAGAAAACTCTAAATCAAATATAATCCATAACTGGACCAACAACAAGAAGCCTTTTCTGATCCTTACATGATACCCTTGGGGCCAGTACTAACGTTATTTTTACTCTCAAGCCTTTTAAGTCCAGCAAAGGACTGACCAGAATTTCATTTCTTTTTTTTTTTTAAGATTTTATTTATTTGACAGATGAGATCACAAGTCGGCAGAGAGGCAGGCAGAGAGAGAGGAGGAAGCAGGCTCCCCACCGAGCAAGGAGCCTGATGTGGGACTCGATCCCAGGACGCCAGGATCATGACCTGAACCAAAGGCAGCTGCCCAACCAACTGAGCCACCCAGGCGTCCCCAGAATTTCATTTCTTAAGCTAAGTATTGTCTCCCATTTGCAGGGAATGATGAGATCATAAGTACAATTGACCCTACAATAACACTTGTTTGAACGTCACGGGTCCACTTATATGCAGATTTCTTTTTTTAAGATTTTATTAGAGCACATGCAGCAGGGGGAGGAGTAGAGGGAGGACAAGAAGACTCCACGCTGAGCAGAGAACCTGATGCAGGGCTCCACCTCAGGACCCTGAGATCATGACCAGATCTGAAATCAAGAGTCCGTCACTAACCAACTGAGCCACCCATGTGCCTCTCCACAGATTTTTTTTAAATAAAATTTTAATAAATACAGTACTTTAAATGTATTTTTACTTCCTTAGGATTTTAACATTTTCTTTTCTCTAGCTTACTTGTTTGTAAGAATAGAGTATAAAATATACAAAATATATATTGATCAGACTTCATCTTCTGGTCTAAGATAGCAATGTAGGAAGACCCTAAACTCCCCTTTTCCACAGGCACACCAAACCAATACCTATTTATAGAGCAATTCCTCCTGAAGAACTGAGGACTGACCAAACCGCTTCTGCACAAAGAAAGACCACAGAGAGAATAGCAAGAGACACAGACAAGGTAACAAAGGGAACCCCCACCCCCATTGCAAATTGCAGTGAGAGGAGCGATAGTTCAGAGGGATCATGAGCAAATTCATCTGCCCTTGAACACAGGAAAAAGGCCACTGTTTACAAAGTCAACCAGAATATACAGGAACCAGTCCTAGAACCCTATCAAATGGGAGGCAAGCTACTGGAACTCACTCCAGGTCACAAAGCCTGGTGAGCCCCATACTTTGCATTTACCCTCTACCTTGATAGCACAGACAAAAGCAGGGTCAGGGTGTCAAAGCCAGCCTCAGCAAGGCCTGGACCCCTAGCCCACACCAGCCTCCAATGCCCCCAGGGAACAGGAAAAAAAAGGACAAAAAAACAAACAACAAAAAACAAAGCAAACAAACAAAACAAACACAAACAAACCCATGGCTTAAAGCAACCAGAATATTAAGGATCCAGCCCTAGAATTCTGCCAGATGTCAGAGGAGCTGCTGAAGCTTTCTCCAAGTTAGAGGGGCTGGATTACATTCCTTCTCCTCCACCTGGCAATGTGGACAGGAGCAGGGTCTGGGCACACTAGCAAGCCCACACTACCCCCAGCTGTCCCACCAAAGTGGCCCCCTGCTTGAAGCACACCAGGACACCCTTGCTCAGCACTCACTGTAGCTCCAGCCATCTCACCAAGGTGATACAGGTGCAAGAACACTACCAGTTCATATCACTTTGGCTGTAGATGACTTGCCAGGACATCCCAGCTCTCACTTTGTCTCCAGACAATTTACCAGAGTTCCCCTTGTGTGGAGAGCCCTGGGGATTCCCCTCTACAACCATGTGTTAGCCACAATGCCAGAGAGCCCCTGCACCCCAGAACAGCCCAGCCCACACCTACCCTGGCTCTAGCTGCCTAGCTTTATGGCACCCTCTACATGCAGCATCCCAGAACACCCTGGCTTATACCAACTTCAGCTTCAACTGTTATGCTGGGGCATCCTCTGTGCAAAGAGCCCCAGGACACCCCAGCTCATACCTAATTCATTTTCAGCTATCTTGCCAGGGTGCCTTTTTCACAGAGAGCCCTTGGACCCTCCAGTTTTCACCCACTTCAGATGTCTGGCCAGGTTGCACTATGCTGAGAGCTCTAGGATTGCCTTGGCTCATGCCCACCTCCAGCCATTCCACCAGGGTGGCCCCCATCCCCAGGCCATAACAGTCACAGCCTCAGCCAGCCAACCCGACAAAGTCATCAGGCATACAGTCTACACAGGGACAACCAAGTATAAGATCATTCCTTCTAGTTTAGGAGAAATAACTATTCTGTCTAACTTATAGAAATAAACACAGAAAGTCACAGAAAATGGGGAAATAGGGAATATGCTCCAAATGAAAGAACAAGACAAAAGCTAAATAAAATGGAGATAAGCAACATGTCTGATAAAGAGTTCAAAATAATGGTCACAAAGATGCTCACTGGACTAGTGAGAAGAGTGGATGAACTCAGTGAGGACTTCAACAAAGAGAAAATATAAATATTTGAAGAAAATATAAATATTGAAGAACACAATAACTGAAATAAAAAAATACACAGAGAATCAACAGTAGACCAGTGGATGCAGAAGAACAGATTAGCAATCTGGAGGTTAGGATAATGAAAAGAGTCCAAGCTGGACAGCAAGAAGAAAAAGACTTGTTTTAAGAAAAAAGTTTTAAAAATAGGCTAGGGGCGCCTGGGTGGCTCAGTGGGTTAAAGCCTCTGCCTTTAGCTCAGGTCATGATCCCAGGGTCCTGGGATTGAGCCCTGCATGGGGCTCTCTGCTCAGCAGGAAGCCTGCTTTCCATCCTCTCTCTGTCTGCCTGCCTCTCTGCCTACTTGTGATCTCTGTCTGTCAAATAAACAAATAAAATCTTAAAAAAAATAGGCTAAGGTATCTCTAGGACAACATGAAGTGAACAAATGTTTGTATGGTAGGGGTCTCAGAAGGAAAAGAGAGAGAGAAAAAGGGAGAAAATTTATTTGAAGAAATAACAGCTGAAAACATCCTTAACCTGGGGAGGAAAACAGACATCCTCATTTAGGAAATACAGCAAACTCCAGACAAGATGAACCCAAGGAAGTCCACACTATAATCTAT
>RCUC01155575.1:0-46514 GCA_003697995.1 Taxidea taxus jeffersonii | reverse complement strand
GAAATCTTATTACAGCATCTCAAACTGAATAAGACACATATGTTCAATCTTCAAGGCTTAGTGTAGGCATCACCTCTTTCTAAAAGTTTCCAACTCCCATCCAGGATTGGTTAGGCACATCTGAATTGCAACTACAACCTCCCTACCATGGGATTCATCACACTGTCCAGTAAAATATCTGTTTGCTTGGCCCTCTGCCATCTGAACTGTGAATTTCCTAAGAGAATGATCCATTTTTTGTGTGTGTACCCTGAAAGTTTAACATTTATCTTGATCAATGTTAGAGTTCAGTAAGTGCTTATCAACAGATGGATGAATGAGGAAATGCATAAACGGATCACTTGCACCCATCCTTCTCTCCACATTACTTTTATCTCTTCCAGAGTTCTCTTCTGGTGTACAATATAGATTATACACACCTATCATCTTGGTTAGCTCCTGATCATTCCATGACATGGAAAGCTTCATGGTTCTACAACACAGTGTAGTGTTTTTCAGGCTTTTATTAATCAGTCTAAGAAATACATTCCAAATCATAGTTCAAAACACTTACACACACACACACACACCAAAATAAGCAAAATAGCACAAACAATATTCACTCTTATAACAGGCAATGCACCTAGTGTTTTCTATTTCATTCTATTATATTCTATTTCATTCTGTTCTATCACCTTTTTATGTACTGGTTATAGGTTACTGATTGGCTTCACTGCCCACTCTTTATGAACCACAGTTTGAAAAACATTGTTGAAGAGTAAATTCCTAAATATATTGACTTCAAATTTATTTGAAGTAAAATCTTCCAGTCATCCATCACTCAAGCTTCGGCATCATTTCAAATAAACTTATAAGATGTATGATTCTGAGTAGCACCACTACTCAGAGACCAATGTGGAGACCAATGTGGGGATTGAAACTCATGACCCTGAGACCAAGACCTGAGCTGAGATCAAGAGTCAGATGCTAAATGGACTGAGCCACCCAGGTGCCCTTGAGTATTATTTCAAGGGATAAATAATTATTATAATATCATATATATATATACAATTTATTTATTTCAAGGAATAAATTAGTTGCATAATGTACTATAAATAATAAATAATTAAATATGTTTTTTCACTCTATAAAGGGGGGTGAGTAAGGGAAAAAATTAAGAGATGGTAGACTAATCCCATCAATGATTGCATTAAATTTAAATGGCTAAACACTCTAATTAAATAGCAGAGATTATCATACTGGATCAATAAGGGCAATATCCAACTGCATCCTGTGTACAGAAGCTGTACTTCAACATTAAAAATCAGCTTAAACTAAAATGGTGGGGAAAGTAGACTATGCAAAAAATAAACATAAGAAAACTGGTGAGGCTATATGAGTATCATACAAAATAGATCTCAAGACAAGGACTATGGCCAAAGATAAATAGTAATGTTTCATAGTGACAAAGAAGGTAATTCATCAGGGAGACATAAAAATGTTAAATGACTAAGTTCCTAATAATGGAATTTCAAAACACATGAAGAAAAATATAACAGAACTAGAGGAAATATAAATAAATCTATAATCATAGCTGTAGGTTATAATATTGTTTTTCAGTAATTGATTTTAAAAAACAAAAAATGATAAGGATACAAAAGATTTAAACAATACTGTCAACCAGCTTGACCTCATTGACATTTAGAGAAGACTACACTCAATAATGACATGATCCATGCTATTTCTCAGGGAACAAGGAACATTCACCAAGATAGACCATATCAACAACTGTAAAATAAATCTCAATAAATTTAAAATAGTCAAATATTATAGATCTTGTCTTGTGCCCATTACATAATCAATCTAAAGTCAGTAGCAAACATATAAAAATCTATAAATTCCAAAGACTTCCAAAATTGGAAAATAAACAGAATACTTCTAAGTAGCCCATATATTAAAAAAGAGAATAAGAGAGAGAGAGAACAATTTATAGTTTTAAATGCTTATATTAGGAAAGAAAAATATAATTTCAGTGATTAAGTTTCCAGCATAAGAAACTCACAAAAAATAAATTAACTAGAACCAAAGTAGAAAAAAGGAAATTATAAAGATAAAATAGAAATCAATAAAAACAGAAAATAAACAATATAGAAAATAACAATAAAAACCTAGTTCTTTAAAAAGATGACTAAAATGGATAAAAGTCTATAAAACTGATGAGAGAGAGAGAACACAAGGGCACATAGCTGCCTCAGTTGGTTAAGTGTCTGCCTTTGGCTCAGGTCATGATCCTGGAGTCCCAGGATCAAGCCCTGCATCAGGCTCCCTGCTGTGGGGAATCTGCTTCTCCCTCTGTCCCTCACCCTGTTCTCATGCTCTCTCTCTCTATCTCTCAAATAAATAAATAAAATCTTTAAAAAGAGAGAGGGAGAGAGAGAAAAAAACACCAATTTTAAAATGTCAAAAATGAAATTGGACAGCCACATGTAAAAGAATGAAACTGGGCCATTTTCTTACCCCATACACAAAGATAAACTCCAAATGGATGAAAGACCTAAATGTGAGACAGGAATCCATCAAAATCCTAGAGGAGAGCATAGGCAGCAACCTCTTCAACCTCGGGCATAGTAACTTCTTGCTAGGCACATCTCCAAAGGCAAGGGAAACAAAAGCAAAAATGAGCTATTGGGAACAAAAGAGAGAGTTGGGTGACTCATACCACCTAATATCAAGACTTAATATAAAGCCACAGTAATTAAGAAAGCATGGTTTTTATATAGCTCAGCAGAACATAATAGAGAGACTAGAGATAGAATTACACATATATGTAAATTCAATTGATCCCTGGCAAAGATGCCTAAGAGTTTAATGAAAAAGGCTTTTCAAAAATTAGTTCTGGAACTGGATAAATATATGAAAAAATTAGCCTCACTTCTACTTCACACCACATGCATACACACACAACACACAAATTAATTCAAGATGGACCAAAGACCTAAACAAATAGTTTGAACTGTAACAATTTTAGGGGGGAAAAGGTAGGAAAATATCATCCCAGCTTTGGAAAAGGCAAGCATTTCCTGGGAAAGAAAAAAATTACAAATCAAAAAAGAAGAAAACTGATAAATTGGAACTTCACCAAACTTCTAAAATATCATTCACTTAATGAGAATTTTCAGAAAATGAGGAAGCAAGCCATAGACAGAAAATATTCAGAAGACATATAATTTATGAAGAGTGTGTTTCCATAATACATTTTAATGTATTCAAATCAATAACAAAAAGATAAATAATCACAAAAATGGTTAAAAGACTAGGATAGTTCACAGAGGGTATAGAAATGGCCAATAAACACATTAAAAGTGTTCAAGATCATTAGGATTCAAGGAAAGGAAAATTGAAACCACCATAAGATACCTCTTCATACTCATTAGAGTGGCTAAAATCAAAGAGTGATAACTTTATAGGTCAGAGAAGAAGTGGACAACCAGAAGTCTCACACATTGCAGGTGGGAATATACAATGATACAATCACTTTGAAAATCAGTCTAGAAGCTTCTATACAGTTATACTTACTCTACAATGCCATAATTCCACTCCAAGATATTTACCAAAGAGAAAAATATGTATCTGCAAAAAGACCTGTAAAAGATTGTTTGTGGAAATTTTAATCATAGTATTCAAAAACTGGAAATAACTCATATGTTTGCCAACTACAAAAGAGATGTAAGAGTGGTATAGTCACATATACAGCAATATGGATAAATTGTAAAACATTTTATTTAATGAAAGAAGCTGCACACAAAAGAATATATACTGTAAGCTTCCATTTATGTGAAGTTCAAGGGCAAGCAAAACTAATGTATGGTGATAGAGGTCAGAGGAGTGGTTGTCTATGACAGGTGAAGATTGAATTGAAAGGGGCATGAGGGAACTTTCTGGGATGATGGAATTTTCTATATCTTAAAGTGTAGGCATTTGTCACAACTCGGTGGATTATACAATTATGTCCTATGCAGTTCGCAGGATATAAATTTCATCTCAATAAAAAAAAGTGCAGTGAAACTTCACCGTATTTAGCTGAACAGGCAATCATTTCATCTGGGGAATAATATTCAAGATGACATAATAAGAGCCCCTATATGCAGCCATGCCTAAAACTAATGCTACCTCTGGACATAAACCAATAAATGCCCTCTTTACTTAAGCTACTTTGTGTTGAAGTTCTGTAACTTACAATTAAACAGATTGTAACATGGAAATTAGTTCCTGTAAGTGAAGTGCTACAAGTGACAGGCCCTAAAAATGTGGAACTGGGTGAGTCTACATGAGGTGGGGGATTGTGGGAATTCTTCCTTGTCCCTATAAGAAGTTGGGCAGTTCTTCTAATTAGAAGCAGCAGATTAAACTATCATGGAATGTCTCTTGGGACTTAGATCACTTGTCTACCAAAGATGGAGCTCTGGGGGACCAAAACAAGCTTAGTTGAGCTAACCCATCTGGAAGCAGAAAGGAAATGTCAAAGGACTTACTGAGAATTCCTTTATGCTCATAGTCAATGACCCTGATGGCTGACAATCAGGATATCATGTGCTTGGCAGGTTTGCAAAAGTCAAATCCTCCATCACTAAATAATGTCAGGAAAAAACAAATGCAGGAGATAGAAAAGATCTGCTAATGAGGCCAGCTGAGACTCAGAAGAAACTAAGGAACTTTATTAAGGATATAGCTGATTTTTGGCCCCCCTGCACCTACTTGCAGCCTCCTCCCACCTCCCAACCCTGCCATTTCCACTGAACTTCCCCCATAAAGAGCAAGCAAGGGAAGAAAGCCTAGGATACAAAAAGGGTCCATCCAGCACAGAATTTTAGAGCAAAAGGCCAAGGGACCAAGGGGCTGGACAGAGTACTATTACGTTTCTACAGGATGCAAAAGCACTCAGGTTAAGTACAGGTTCAAGAAGCACAGCAACATGGAGCTCTGGGCTGGTTACCAGGCCACTGAGTTTGCAGAATTGTAACAGATTGGCATCCAATGAAAGTCATTTAAGGGAGTCATACTGCCAAGAAAACTCCAGTTCCTGTGAATAGAAGCTTGTGATTGCTCAAAACTTAGAGCAAACACGAGGTTGTGAGACACATACCAGTGAGAACCAGGGGCTGAGAGCAGTGTCCTAAGGAAAGTCCCAAAAGCACTCAATGGAGAAGTCTTTCCCAAGTGCCCCCAAAAGATACATCTATGCCCTACTTCCTGGAACCTGTAAGTATTAATATTATTTGGAAGAAAGACCTTTGCAGATGTGGTTAAGAATCTTGAGATGAAGAGATCATCCTACTGTCAATCAAAATAAAGAGTCATATTGATATGAATACATTAATTGTAGGGGATTTTAACACACCACTCTCAGTAATAAACAGATCATCCAAGCAGAAAATCAATAAAGAAACAAGAGCTTTGAATGACACATTGGACCAGATGGAACTCATAGATATATACAGAACATTCTACCCTAAAACATCAGAATACTTATTCTTCTCGAGCACACATGGAACTTTCTCCAGAATAGACGACATACTGGGTCACCAATCAGGGCTCAACAGATACCAAAAGACTGAAATTATTCTCTGCATATTCTCAGACCAAAATGCTTTGAAAGTGGAACTCAACCACAAGAAAAAGTTTGGAAGGAATTCAAACACTTGGAAGCTAAAGAACAACCTGCTTAAGAATGTTTGGATCAACCAAGAAATCAAAGAAGAACTTAAATAATTCATGGAAACCAGTAAGAATGAAGACACTTTGGTCCAAAACCTATGGGATACAGCAAAGGCGGTCCTAAGGGGGAAATACATAGCCATTCAAGACTCCATCAAAAAAAATTGAAAAATCCAGAATACACCACCTCTCTTTACACCTTAAAGAACTGGAAAATCAACAATAAATTAAGCCAACCCCATGCACAAGAAGGGAAATAATCAGGATTAGAGCAGAGATCAATGAGATAGAAACTAGAGATACAGTAGAACACATCAACAAAACTAAAAGCTGGTTCTTTGACAGAATCAATAAGATTGATAAACCACTGGCCAAGCTAATCCAAAAGAAAAGAGGACCCAAATTAATAAAATTATGAATGAAAGGGGAGAAATCATGACTGACACTAGGGAAATAAAACAATAATCAGAAATTATTACCAATAGTTATATGCCAGTAAGTCAAGCAACCTAGAAGAAATGGAGCTTTCCTGGAAACCTATAAACTTCCAAGATTGAAAAGGGAAGAAATTGACAACGTGAATAAACCAATATCTAGTAACAAGATTGAAGCAGTGATCAAAAACTTCCCAAAAAACAAGAGCCCAGGACCTGACGGATTCCCTGGAGAATTCTACCAAACATTCAATGAAGAAATAATACCTATTCTCCTGAAGCTGTTTCAGAAAATAGAAAATAAGGACAACTTCCAGACTCTTTCTATGAAGCCAGCATTACCCTGATCCCCAAACAAGGCAAAGACCCCATCAAAAAGGAGAATTTCAGACAAATATACCTGATGAATATGGATGCCAAGATTCTCAACAAGATCCTAGCTAATAGGATCCAACAGTATATTAAAAAGATTATCCACCAAGACCAGGTGGGATTTATTCCTGGGATGCAAGGGTGGTTCAACATTTGCAAATCAGTCAATGTCCTAGAACAAATCAATAAGAGAAGAGAGAAGGACCACATGGTCCTCTCAATTGATGCAGAAAAAGCATTTGACAAGATACAGCATCCATTCCTGATTAAGGCTCTTCAAAGAATAGGGATAGAGGGAACATTCCTCAACTTCATAAAATCTGCCCATGAAAAACCACAGCAAATATCATTCTCAATGGGGAAAAGCTTACAGCCTTCCCTTTGAGATCAGGAACATGACAAGGATGTTCACTCTCACCACCGTTGTTCAACAAAGTACTAGAAGTCCTAGCAATAGCAATCAGATAACAAAAAGAAACAAAAGGTATTCAAATTGGCAAAGAAGAAGCCAAACTCTCTCTTTTTGCAGATGATATGATACTTTATGTGTGAAATCCAGAAGACTCCACCCCCAACCTGCTAGAACTCATACAGCAAAATAAATGTACAGAAATCAGTTGCTTTTTTATACACTAACAATGAAAATATAAAAAAGGAAATTATATGATTGATTCCATTTACTATAGCACCAAGAACCATAAGATAACTGAGAATAAACCTAACCAAAGAGGTAAAGGATCTGTACTTGAGGAACTACAGAACACTCATGAAAGAAATTAAAGACACAAAGAGATGGAAAAGCATTCCATGCTCATGGATCAGAAGAATAAACATTGTTAAAATATCTATACTGCTCAGAGCAATCTATAGTTCTAATGCCATCCCGATCAAAATTCCACTGGCATTTTTCAAAGTGCTGGAACAAACAATCCTAAAATTTGTATGAAACCAGAAGAGACCCCAAATTGCTAAGGAAATATAGAAAAAGAAAAACAAAGCTAGGGGGCATCATGTTTCCTGATTTCAAGCTTTACTACAAAGTTGTGATCACCAAGACAGCATGGTACTTACACAAAGACAGGCACATAGACCAGTGGAACAGAGTAGAGGGCACAGATATGGACCCTCAACTCTATGGTCAAATAATCATCGACAAAGTAAGAAAAAATACACAGTGGAAAAAAGTCTCTTCAATAAATGGTGCTGGGAAAATTGGACAGCTCTGTATAGAAGAATGAAACTCAACCATTCTCTTACACCATACACAAAGATAAAGTCGAAGTGGGTAAAAGACCTCAATGTGAGGCAGGAATCTATCAAAATCCTAGAGGAGAACATAGGCAGTAACCTCTTTAACATTGGCCACAGCAACTTCTTTCAAGACATGTCTCCAAAGGCAAAGGAAACAAAAGCAAAATGAACTTTTGAGACTTCATCAAGATCAAAAGCTTCTGCAGAGCAAAGGAAACAGTCAACAAAACAAAGAGGCAACCCACAGAATGGGAGAAAATATTCAGAAATGACACTCAGACAAAGGGTTGATATCCAAGATCTATAAAGAGCTCCTCAAAGTCAACACACTCAAAATAGATAATCATGTCAAAAAATGGGCAGAAGACATGAACAGACACTTCCCCAAAGAAGACATACAAATGGCTAATAGACACATGAAAAAATGTTCATCCTCATTAGCCATCAGAGAGATTCAAATCAAAACCATATTGAGATGACACCTTATACCAGTTAGAATGGCCAAAATTAACAGACAGGAAACCACAAGTGTTGGAGAAGATGTGGAGAAAGGGAAACCCTCTTACGCTGTTGGTGGGAATGCAAATTGATGTAGCCACTTTGGAAAACGGTATGGAGATTCCTTAAGAAATTAAAAATAGAGCTTCCCTATGACCTTGCAATTGCACTACTAGGTATTTACCCCAAAGATGCAGATGTAGTGAAAAGAAGGGCCATCTGTTCCCCAATGTTCATAGCAGCAATGGCCACAATAGCCAAAGTATGGAAAGAACCAAGATGCCCTTCAACAGATGAATGGATAAAGATGATATGGTCCATATATACAATGGAATATTATGCCTCTGTCAGAAAGGACGAATACCCAACTTTTGTATCAACATGGACGGTACTGGAGGAAATTATGCTGAGTGAAATAAGTCAAGCAGAGAGAGTCAATTATCATATGGTTTCACTTACTTGTAGAGCATAAGGAATAACATGGAGGACATTAGAAGAAGGAAAGGAAAAGTGAATTAAGGGAAATGGTGGGGGGGAGATGAAGCATGAGAGACTGTGGACTCTGAGAAATAAACTGAGGGTTTGGGAGGGGAGGGGGGTTAGGGGATGGGTGAGCCTGGTGGTGGGTATTAAGGAGGGCACATGTTGCATGGAACATGGGGTGTAGTGCATAAACAATGAATCTTGGAACACTGAAAAAGTAAAATTAAATTTAAAAAAAAAGGTCATCCTGGATTATCCAGGTGGGACCTACATCCAATGACAAATGTCCTTATAAAAGACACACAAGAGAGACAGAAAGAAGACAGACACAGAGAAGCAGCAATGTGGAGACTGAGAGATAGAGGAGTGATGTGGCCTCACGCCAAGAAAATTAAAAAAAATACTGACAACCACCAGGAGCTGGAAGAGGAAAGGAAATCTTCTCTTCCCAGGCTTAAGAGGGACTGAGGCCTTCCTTATGCCTTTATTTTGGACTTCTGGGCTCCAGAACTGTGAGAGAATAAATTTTTGTCATTTTAAGCCCCCTAGTTAATGATAAGTTGTTACAGCAGCCCTAGGAAACTGGTAAGTTCTCTTGAAGATATGGGAAAGGAATATTCTCCTGAAAAGCAGGATGAAACAACTGACTGACTAGCCAAAGCACTCCCTCCATGGCTGGGTTTGAGAGGTCTTGCTGGGGACTATCCTGCTACACTCACAATGTTTCCCCAATGGGCCAAGAATGTCCAGGGATAGTAGACTCTGTATTACCCACAGCTCAAGTTCTTCCCTTCCCAGAGACAGACTTGGTGAGTCCAGCCCTAACCTCAATATCACAGTGCAGATCTGGCACAACCCTCTTAAATCAGAGTCACAGGTTCTAGTGGCCTGTGATTAAGTACAGATTACTGAGTAAGTCTACTAAACTATTTTTTTTACACTTGGAAAATATTCCAGAAATATACATATGTGCTCTTTATAGACTACACCCTGATTTTGTTGTGAGTAGACTTACTATGACATCTGAGTTAAATTCTTCCATCACAGAAAGCACCCTGGAGAGGAAGCCAAGAGAGCTGGGATCCAGGACCTCTGCCAGTTCTCACTGTGCAACTGCCGGCAATACCCTTGCCCTCGCTGGGCATCAGTCACACCAGATGTGACTGTGGATTACACAGTAAGAGTGTGGATTAGATATCCTCCATGTGCTGGCTCCACTGCATTCTGCAGTAATGTCTCTGGGGTGACCTCTTTACATCTGTGAACATCACCTCCACCTCTTCACAGAGGTGGGAATGACAACCCAAGCTCCAAAGGGATAAGACATGCAAATAAAAGATCTTGGGCAACAAGGAGCTCTGATCAGAAGCTATCACTATTGCTAAAGAAAGGAAACAGGAGAGGACAGTTTGGGGTCTATCTCCCCTTAGTGGAAGTGAGAGACTGGTTAGAGTCCATATTTGCTTTTGCTAAGCAACATGGAGCCTTAAAGACAACAGCTGGCCTTTGGGCCACTTTCACTTAATGAAGAAGCAGATATAGGTGAGGCTGTGTGGTGGGACAGGCACTGGGAAAGCACCAGAGTCACCTGAAGAGCTTTTAAAAATACAAACTGCTGAGTCTTACCCTAGAGTTTCTGATCCAGAGGTCTAGGATGAGGCCCAAGAAACTGCATTTTAACAGGTTCTCAGGGGATGAAAATGCTGTTGGTCCAGAGACCAAATTTTAGGTATCACTACCCTGGATTGTCAGTCATTCAGCCAGCATCTATTAGGCACCTGTGAAGTGCCTGCCAGTTCTGTGGAATCAGAGTCAGTGTGCTGTTCTGTGACCAAGTCTGCCATTAATTAATTGTGTGTGGCTCCTGGACTCATTTCTCATCAGTAAAACAGGTAGATTTAAAACTTTATGAGAAAATCTGTGAAAAGAAAAAAAGCACCGTGTAAGGGTAACATCCAGCTTCATGTATCCTTGATACTGCTTTTCCAATGGAGTCTCCAGGACCAACATTTCAGAGAGAACATGAGGAAGACTGGGGGAATGCACACATGTCACTGCCAGGGATTCCATGTCCAGGTATCATTATACTGGACACTTTCTTTTATCCCACTGCACCCTCCAAAATTCTATGACATCTGTAGTGTGATTCCCATCTAACAGGTAGGGAAACTGAGGCTTGGAGAGGTTAATTTTCTTGCTTCCTAGCTCAGAAATGACAAGTTTGGGGTTCCAACAGGCCTGCCTGTCTCCAAACCCCAAGTTCTTTCCATTTCTCCATGCTCCATTTCATCTGTAAAATGTGGACAGGGTTGCCATCAGGGTTAAATGAAAGAGGATGTAAAACCCCCAGGGCTCTGCAGGATTCCCTATACTCTCCACCCCACTTCTCTCTCTCCAATGCTCTCTAGCCACAGCTGGTGAACCCTCCAAGACATTGATGCCACCATGGTGTTCCAGAGCAGAGGCTGACAGGAGGTCCTTCTGCTCAACAGATGACTCTGGAGCCTAGGTGCCCAGTGAGAATTCCAGTGCAGCAGGAGCTCCATGAGCAGGGTTTACCATGAGGAAGTGCTCTAGGCACTCACAAGGGACTGATTCCTGGAGGGGTGAGTAGGGCTGGACCTTCTCAGAAAGGTGGGTATTGAACAGTTTTAGAGAAGAGGCAGGATGGTTCCTGAAGGGGACTGAGGAAGAGACAAAGGCAGCAGCCAGTTAATGCTGATGACAGGGCCAAAGCATAGAGGAGCCATGAACTTGCTCAGCAGGAGGAACCTGGGACAGACAAAGGATGGGATGTGAGAAGTCACAATATAGGCAGTGATACAAATTGCAGCTAACCTCATCAAAGCTCTCAAGCTTAGACCTCATGGCTATTGTTTCCTGATTTCCTTTGGTGATGTTCAATTTTTAGTACCAGGAAAAGAGGTAGCAAAGCAATGCCCTCTGGCAAAGGAAGCCCCAGGAACCAGGAGCAACGATCATACTTGCAGACCTCAAGGTCAGACAAGGAGGAACTCCACCCTGCAGCTTCCCGCAGGCTAAGTTGGTGCACTTGGTCATATAGGAATCTGTTGCACTCTATCTAGGCAAATATCTTCCAAAAGTGAGAAACCCCATATGGTATAAATGGGCTGCAAGAAACAGAAATAAAGGGAGACAGCAGGACTGAGGTAGGCACAATCAAGCCAGGTGGCCTCAGGCTGCACTTCCAGTTCCACTGCTCTCTGGCTGAGTCCCTTGAAGCATTGCCTGAGAAGGGAGGTATTACTCACCCATAGTGATGGGGGAGGGAGAGGTAATGCTTTTGAGCACTGGGTCCCTGCTGTATCCCACAGCCAGGTCTAGCTGGTTCCTCTCCTTACCTAAAAAGCCCAAAAGAAAAATCTGAGTCTGGTCCACCTCTGGGTCCCCCAAGCTCCTCCCAATTGCCTTCTGTGGTAACTGTCTTATTGTACAGGAAAGAGATGAAGGAGGAATCACAAGAAAAAGACAAAACCATCTTCCCAGGTCTTGACCTGATACCATCTGTCTTCATCAGCTTAGGCTGCTATAACAATAATACTACAGGCTGGGTGGCTTACACAATAAACAATTACTTCTTACAGCCTGAAGGCTGAGAAATCTAGAATCAAGTTCCCAACAGATCCACTGTCTGGTCAGGGCTTGCTTCCTTTTACACACAGCAACCCACTTGCTGGGTCCTCACATGATGGAGAAAGTAAGCCCTGGTCCCTTTCTCTTCTTATAAAGGCACTGACCCCATCATGACCTCATCTATACCCAATTACCTCCCAAAGACTCCTCCTCTGAATACCCTACACTGGGGCCCAGGGCTTCAACACATTAATTGGGGGGGGCACCTAAACATTCCATCCATAGCATCATCTCCGACAGACTCCATTCCGAAAGCAAATGAGCCTGACTCAAGGAATCACTCACAGCTCTTATGAGTTTCTAAACAAGCAATGCAAAGAGAATTTCCAGCTTAGGGTAATTGCTCCATTTAGTGTTGGTGCTCTGGGCTCCGGTGACTGACCAACCAGGACCTGGGAAGATGGGGAGGGAAGGGGCTACAGAGTCTCCTGGACATCACTAGGCTTTGGAAAGCACTCTCAGCATCTTCCCAGCATGGGGGTGGGGGTGGGCAAGATGAAATATGGTTCCTGCCCTCAAAGTAACCTACAGTCTGCCTAGAAAGACAAGTCCAGCTCACCTGGCACTAGGAAAACCAGACAGGAGTGAATGTTGGGACACCTAAGTGGTCCCATCCCATTCAAGAACCAGAGCTCAGAAGCTACAAGTAATTGAAGGGAAATTTATTTTAATTGCTTCCTTTGAGAAATATCAGACTGAATGCAGCACATGTCACCCTACCATTCTTACCCTTCTCCTCTAGCTCTATCCCCAATCTCCTTCTCTCTTCCTTAATTCAACCTCCACATCCCTCCTTCTCCCATCTTCAACCTTGTTTTGCATGAATGAGACCCACCCTCACTAGTCAGCCTGGAGTGGCCTTGGAAGACAAGGGGGCAGGAGTAGTGAGGGAGAGAGAGAAAGATTATTCCAGAAGGGGAGTGGTAAATTCAGCACACAGATATACCCAAGATGGATGGAGCATGATGGCCCATTTATATACCCAGTGACAAGCAGCCTCCAGGAAAGGGCTGTGTTTTGTGCAGTGATCAGTGCTCTGCTGAAGCAGCAGACATCATGCATGCCTCCCTGAGCCGCTACTGCTAGGACCTCCCTGAGTGTGGAGCCAACAGGACTGCTGGGTAGGGTCAGGGTAACCTGCAGTCCCTTCTGGGAGAATCAGCAGAGGCCTTGGGTTATGATGAACTGGGACTTTTCCTTGGATAGAAGGGAATAGGTGGAAGTTACTCAAAGTGAACCCTCTGTTCAGGCATCTGGACATTTCAGATGGAGTTCCTCCTGCATGCTGGGCCAAGGCCCTGAAGCCATCTCTGTGCAAGGTGCCAAGCATTCATGAAGACTCTGATGCAGGTCCCTGCCTGTTTGTGATCCACTAGGAAGGACCCTGCTTGATCTCCAGGCACACCCTCCTGCAGTTTTCCTAGGTGCTAACAAGAACATCACCTGCTCTACCAGACAGCGCTCTACCCACACATGCTCTAAACTGAAACCTCAGCTCTCCACTCTGGGACAAACACTGAGGCCCTTGTTTACAGGTCATCAATGTTTCACCAAACAAATTCCATGATGCTGTTCAAATACAAGTTACAAAACCTCTTTCTAAGTACTTCTTTGAAGTTTGCCAAACTATGACCACAGTCTTATAATTTTTTGTGTTGAGAACAGGGCTGTGGTCCCTGGGACTAGGTGATGCTTTCATAGCATCAAAGTCTTGATTTTAAGTAGGTCTTTTTTCCCATCACTCTCCAGCTGGCCATCACAATCCTTCTGTTCATCCTCTAAGAAAAAAAATCCCAGCTATCAGCTCTTGATTCACTGCAGGACCCCCTCACTTTTCCCTGGCACTTAATTCCTCCATCCATCCTGATCTGTTCAACTTATCATGTCCCTGGACCTCAATCCAACCAGCCCATCCAAGCTTGAGCCTTCACACTACCAGATGAGCCCCATGCTGCAAAGTAACAGCCAAGAAGAAGAGCCCTCTGCCCACTCCCACACAACCGCAATCCTAACATGTGCCCTGAACTGGGTCACATCCTCCATATTTGCTTTTTTCCCAAAGGTCTTATTCTATCAAGCTCTAGACCCTAGATTCAATTGTAGGCCATAGCCTAACACTTGGTTTATCACCTGGCCCTACACCAAGAACACTGGACATCATTTAGCTCTTCTATCAACATCATCCTCTGGTTGCATCTTCTTGTGGCCATACCAGGGAACACTCTGGGCCCATGTGCCCAGCCTAACCTGTTCTACCATCTACCATATGGCTGGTGTTCCCATCACACCAGACCCCAGACACCTTTTTCTTGCAACAGGCTCCATCATTCACTTACCATGTCCACCCCTAGCCAGGCCCCCTTCTTGAGCCTTCATCAACCCTCCCCTTCTTCACTAATCATTCCAGGAATGACTTGGAAAACAGGTGGCAGTAGACAGGTTGAGTGTCATGCAGTGTTCCTACATTAACTTCCTTGTACACACCAAACCAATTCACTTTGATAAGGGAAGCTCAGTTGGGCAAACCCAGCCTTGCCTGTGTTGGCTATGTTCATAGCACAAAGTGAGCCCATATTCTGGGATAGTAGCAGTGGCTGGCATTTACTGAGCATGATCCTATGCCAGAACAGCACAATATGTTTTGTACACAATATTTCATTCCATCCCCACCACCATCCTATGGGTTTCATTTCCTATGAGCATCACAGAAAATGGAAGCTTATACCAACTGAGTGGTTTGCCAGCATTACACAGCCAGAGCTCATTTCCAGCCCATCTCTGTCCAGGCCAAGGCCGGAGCTCCTCTTTTATTATATAGGATCTCATTTGATATTTATCATATCCTCCTTAAGGATAGATTTACTTATTTCTTAAACAAGTACTTGTTCAGCACCTATAATGTGCATGTTACCATGCTAACAGTTAGACATTAGGGATGGCACATGTCAACCCCTCACCTCCCATGCTGTCGTAATGCTTAGTCGGAGGAGCTTGTATAAAGAGACAAGTAAACAGATAGATTATACAACCTCATAGTCATCAAGAAAACATAATCTGATGGAGATGGAATTAATGATGGGAAGAAGGAAGAAACTCTTTAAGAAAGGTAGTGAGTGAAGGCCTATCCAAGCAAAGGATACTTCAGCCAGACATACACATATTTCTGAGGGAAGATATTTCAGTCATTCCTATATGCAGAATCCTATGTGCATTCCCCTTGTGCAAAATCCCCAAAGCCAGGAAGGCTTAACATTGTAGGGAAACAGAAAGGAAGCCAGTAGTTGATGTATGGGGATTAAGGGTGGAATCGTACAAGGTGATGGCAGAGTGGACAGGGAGGGACATTGAAGGTCTGGTAGGACTTGGTAATGTTAGATTTTTGCAGTGAAGTAAGCAGGACACTGACACCAACTGCTTTCTATTTTTAAAGATCCCTCTGATCTGATCACCTCATAAGGCATAACTGAGTCTGGGGATGGGTGGTAAATAAGAAGGACCCTGAAAGGCCAGTTGCAGAGGACTGGGTTTATGGTTTACAAGAAAAGCCCACAGATCTTTTGAGTGCACAAGCATGGGAGAGGAGGAGAGAGAAATGGAGGGAAATAACAGGTAACCCCCAGGCTGAGGGTTTGAGACACTGTATGGATGGTGATGGAGTTAACAGCAATGGGGAAAAAATAGAAAAGCGGCAAGTTGTGGGAGAGAGGTGGGGGTTTAAACCAAAAATCATATTTTTGAGCATGTTAAGTTTAGGGTGCCTATCAAACCATGAATGGAGAGAAAGTGCAGGTCCAGACAGTCTTTTCTGCAATTCAAAACTCTATAATACCCGTAAAACAAAAGGCTCTTCATAACTCATTCTGTGGATTATGTCAGTGAATATCAGTGAATTCTGACATGATGTAAAATGAAGCAATTTACACATTTTTTAATCCCACTTAGGATGAATAGTCTCGTGTCTTGCTACAGAAATATTGGTGTTTGACTATGGGATACAATTGGTCCTGCTGGAGGTAATGCCTCTCTGCAACTTAAAAATTCTGGATTCCAAGACACACCTGGTGCAAGTTTATAGTAAGGAATTGTTCACCTGAATGTAGCTAGAAATATGAGTCTAGAGCTCAAGAAATGGGCTGGGGACTTAGGGCTAAAGATACAAATTAGAGAACCATCAGCACAAAGATGGTATTTAGGTCTTTGAGACCAACCTTGGGAGAGACCATAAATAGATAAAAGCTAGAGGATGAGCCCTGGGATGTGCTGACATTTAGAGGTCATGTAGAAGAGATACAGACTTTTATCCCAGTTTTACAGAAATGGACATTTCGGTAAAGTCGAGGAGAAGTGGTTTGCAGAAGGTGACATTGCTGTGAACCAAATAACACTCAATAACAGGCTCCAAGTTCTGTATCCTACCCATGACTTGGGGAATGTTGAGAGGTTGGCATTAGGATACAGACTGTGGCGCTGAAACCCAGCAAAGTTAACTGTCCCCTATGGGCTATCCCACAGTGTCTGAGCATAGTAGCCCCAAGTTCTAAATTCTAAACTGATTCAGCATCTGTACAATCTTAGGTATGGCAGCCCCTGCCACCCAAACTTAGCTCATTCCCTCCTTCCTTTTGGGCATCATGCATCTTGTGGAGTTGTAATTAGCTACATATTGCTTGTTCCTCCCCATTGTGAGCTACTTGAAGGCTGACATTGCATCTGAATCATTTTTCCATTTCTTCCTGTCAGGCACATAGTAGGAATTCAGTAAATATGTGTTGAAGTGTCCTGAAATCCAACAGTATTAAAATAAATGTAGGGATTCCCTGGACCATATCAAGGAAGTCTGTGGCATAAACAGGAACAAGCACAAATGAGACAGACCCCTGCTGAGACTTCCCTTCCCCAAGTAAAATTAAATGAGCCAAAGACAGCTTCTGCGTCTTGGCCCCTGTGTTGTTTACTTCCTCACAGCAGGCTGGGACCTGTTCTCTCAAAAGCCCACCAGAGCCAAACTCAATTTTTTTTTCAAACTCAAATTTTTATACATTCAATTGTTTTAAACATGATCCAAGTAAGCAGGTTTTTAGCACTTCAGACCCTGCCTGCCTTGCACACTCTACAAAAAGGTACCTAACTTCTGCTAGTCAGAGATAAGATAAACTCCAGAGCTGTAAAAACACCAAGCTGCTACTGCCTTTGCAGCTCTCTGATTTAACAGACTACTATGCAGCACCACCTAGATACATAAGCCCCTCTTTGACCTCCCTCTCCCCCAGGACTTCCCATACCCTCTTCCTTTTCTGGGTAGTGGCCCTGAATCATGCAATGCCTCTGGGTGGTCTCATGCTACAAGGGACTTCTTCAAATGACAACCTGTCAAAGTGTCTTCCAAATCAAGCTTGTGCTACTGCACCTCATGGTCATATCATTCTCCCTGATCAGCCCCCAAATCCCTCAAAATCCTTACACTAAGGCTGCTGGGTGCCCCATTCTCCTTCCCTTCACAGAAGCTATCACCTGAAACTCTGCTGGGACCAGAAGCTAACCCTGAAGCTCTCATAGCACCTATTTTCCAAGAGTTCCTCTCAACTTTGATCACCACAAAGATTGTTATACTCACACTATAGTTGAGAATTACATAGTTCTGTCTGATGTCCATGTTTTGAGTACCTTTCACAGGCCAATCTCTGACCTCAGGCCTTAAGAAGCCCCAGCCCAATAAGAGATACTGACATTTAAACAAATTCTTTCAATGTGTGATGCTTGGATCCTAATCGGTGAAATATTCAAAGAATAGGATGTATGAATGGAATTTTAGACTAGAACCAAGTATGTGCCAGACAGACATGACAGTGAAAGGTGGTCCAGTGTGTGCCCTGGTGCAGCCTGGCAGGTTTGGGAAGATCTGGATGGTTCGGAATAGCTAGAGTGAGACACAGGATGGCAGTGTGTGGTGAGAATGCCATATATGACAGGCCCCAAGCCATGGAGAACGGTATCATCCAGGTCTGAAACTGGAGCCCCTGAAGGTCTCCAGCAAGGAAAATAATGACTACATATGTGTTGAAGTCTGGGTAATGATGTGGTTGGTCAGTACTTTAGAAGACTCACTCTAGGACCCCATTTGGATGGTGATGTCATGTCTATCATCTCTCCAAGACCTGAGACCTCTGTAATTTGTCCAGGTCCTGGTAAAGGAACAGGTCAGATGTCTACAGCCCTAGGTTGCTCTGCAGTGCCCACCCTCTGACTCCTGCTCGGTGCATGACCAGCCCATGGGGTGACTTAAAATAGTTCAGCTTTGGACACTCTCACTGCTGCTGGGGAAAGGAAGGGCAGGCCAGAGTAGATAAGCTTGGGGCCCCCAGGCCCCAGCTGTGCAAGCATGACCCAGTTTTCAAGGCAGGTAATTTCCATGAAAGGTGGCTTCCTGGTGTTCGGGGACCAATGCTTGACCTACTTCTGTTTCAACCCCTCCCACAAAATGGGAATATTTCAGTAGAGAGACTTCCATTCTTCCCATGATTTTATTAAAACAACTAGCTGTTGCACATCTGCCTCTGCCTCTCTCAGATCCTAGGCCTTTGGGCCACTTCTGTCTTCTGTCCTGACTGAATGCAAAGACCAAGTCACCCAACCAGTCATGGGTCACATCTGCAGTCTAGTCTTCCCATGGCTAACAGCCACCCTACCCTGATCTAAGTAAGGATGTGACTGAAGAGAGGGAGGGAGGGAGGAAATTTGACATCATAGTAATCAAGATAAGCAAAGGTCATGGAGGGCCATTATCCTCACATCTACTACCCACCTCCCCCAGCAAAGCTCCAAGAGAACCCCTCAAAGCTGAGTACACCCCTAAAGAGATAGATTGGCACCTGGATGCCTGGCTGGAGGCTCAGTGAGATAGCTTCAGGGCACCTCTTGGGCTAGCCCCAGAAAAACTCAGTCACAAGGAACCAGTTCTGGGAAGACTTGATGAGTACCCCAAGTCTGGGAGCTAAATGTGAACGTGGAAATGAGCATTGACTTCTCACTTGAATATTTCTGAAGAAAAAATACTTACTGAAGCATATAATGATAGTGGGGACTGAGGGATCCGAAGAAGCCATGCAGAGAGACATACAAACCCAGGTCTCTGTGCTCTTTGAGAGGGAGAGAAGAGGATCTCAGGTGGGTGGATCTCAGGGGCTAGGGGAGGAGGAGGCAAGGTCAATGGGAAATCCCATGTATCTGATGGCCCATAGCAAGTGACACCCCACCCAGGGAGTGTTTGGGACTCGGACCCTGACGGGACTGAAGGGAAGCATGGCTGTCCTTTCCTAGGGAGTCCCCAAGATGGAAAGGGCTAAGGAAAAGCGGATACCTGCCTAAGAAATCCCACACACCACACACACAACACCCATCACAACTGTAGAATCCATAAGCAGAAGATGAAACCAAACCATCCAGGGCCTGTCTGGGATCAGTCCCTACCAACATATGGCCCATACAGTGAGCATATGCTGGTCATCCCTCCTGTTGTAACAGATGGATCACTTGTATTTCAGCATGGCTGGCAAGTAAGGTACCATATAGTCCTTTGTTCTGAGTTATCAGTTATCTGAGTTATCTTTCCAAGAATGTTTAGATAGGGCACAGACTTGGGAGATAGCAAAACCCCAAAGCAAAAGACAGGCATACTTACTGTTCTGTAAAATCAGGAGAATATCTTTCTCTGGAGCAGAAGGCAGGCACGCTTACTGCCCATTATAGATTTGGATTCCTTAAGCTTGGGATTCCTCTCCTATAAGGCAACCCATGGTGTACACAGGTGTTATCTGTGAGAACTGGGGTCCAGGGAATGAGCACATAATGCTGATAATTGGTTATTGCCATTGTGGTGAGTGATAAACTGTCCTTTATCTCTGAACCAGGAGTCTCATGTCTTTTCCTCGCATCCAAGAAACTGGCAAAACAGCATGTTAGCTTGCCATGCAGGACAAAAACTCAAACCTTCACAATTCTTGACACTAGCCCCTTCCCAACACTAAAGGTATTAATGAGAGGAGGAGTCATCCTAGAGTCGGACACCTCTGTGTCGTGATGGAGGGAGAAGGGAAGCAAGTGAACAAAACTCCCCCCACTCACGCCAGCCCTCTACTCAGGCCTGGCAACTCTAGGAGGATGAGGGAGATAGGCACTGAAATCAGGCTCACACTGGAGCTGTAAACTGCCCTCACACTACTCTAAGTCATGGCAGTGACCAGAAATTTAAAAGGCCCACTTGAGCTGTCACTAGGAGCTAGAAAAGGGATGGTCTATAAGTGCTTGGCTAAAGGGAGTGATAAAAAGGGGAAGAATCTGCTCCTGCTGATACTCTGCTGAGCTGAAGTGTCACATTCACAGCCTCTTTGTCAAGACCCAGACCACATCTTTCACTCCTAAAGAAGTCTCAAAGATCTGCTAGGTTTTCCATACACCTTCCTCGCAGCCATGTTCTAGAACAGCCCCTCATACTCAGCCTCGGGTTTTTCCTTGCCTCTCCTCCTCCACCCTGGTAACCCCTCCATTCTGCCCTGTTTCTCCTGAAAAACCCCCTGCCTAATGATGGAGCCCTTCAGCCTCATTCCCTGGGAAGTTAATGCCGCCTAGAGGGCAGCCCTCATCCAACACCAAGCGTTGTTTCCATACCCCGGGTCCTGGGGCCCTCATGTGGGATAATTCTGAGCTGTGTCTTCTGCACTGGCTACCAAACTTCCCCAGTGGGAACAAATCCAAGTACCCACAGTGCTAACATGCTCAATAACCAAGGTTCCTTTCTTTCCTGGGATCTCCTCCCAAAGAAACAAATGTTCACCTCAGCAGTCTGCCCCTCCTGATCCCACCCAAACACAACAGATACTGCCTCATCTGCCCTCTGAACCCCTATGTCCCCATTTCCTTAATTCCAAGAGCTTTCCACTAGTAGTCTGCTCTCACTCTCCCTCCTACCCCCACAGCCTCTATACACAGGTGAAGAAACTGAGGCACAGAATGATTTAATGACTGTGTATGGTCAGAACCAGGCTGTGTGTCAGTCAGAGCCACCCCCACTGAACCACCATCTGCCCTCCCCTTACCACATGGGCAGAAAGATTAGCTGGGATTTCTAGGATCTGTGGATATTTCTCTTTCCTTGGACAATCCCTTCTCCACCAGCATCTTATGGTTCCTGAATGAAATGTGCAATACTCTTTCCTCCTGCCTGTTCCATCATCCTAGGTCTGAGACAGTGTATTGAGGATCTCTAGGTGCCCATCCCTACAGAGGCACCTTCCCAGCAACATGCCCAGGGCTACAGTGGCGTCCACCCTTCCTGCCCATTATGTCAACCCATTATTATGCTCAACCGGAATTTAAGAGTACAAATCAAGACTCAGGCAAGATATTTTTCCCCACCTATCACCTCTGGTACCTTATAAATCTCTCATCTAATTTGTTTTTAACTTGAATTTCACTTTGTTGTTTTCAGCCTTTTTCCACAACCTCAGAGATTCCAATAAACTTCCTTTATTCTCACTGGTGTTCATATTCTCTCCCAATTTAATATTCTCTTTGAAATTAATTAGCATGCTATTTATCCAAATCATTGCAAAAGCTGACAGGAGAGCCCAAGGTGAAGGCCACTGGCTCCTACCTCTCCCCTCACCCAACACACACACATATCATATGCTCACATACATTGCACTCCTGACTATTCCAGGCAAAATAATCAGATTGTCTGCACTGCATTCCTGCTCCACTTCTGCACATCTAGTTTAAACTCTCTGAACTACAAGTTTTTCATCAGTGAAGTAAGGGCAGTGGTAGCTACTCTTGATGTGTGTATGTGTGTGTATTTGTGTATGTGTGTAGGAGAGGTACACAGATGGGATAAAAAAGTAAATAGCCTGGAGCCTGGAACAGAGTGGATACTCAACAAAATTCTACTCCTTCTCCCCACCACTCTGAATCAAGAACAAATGTGCACTGTGAGCCTAGGCATGGCCTTTCACATCTGGTACAGCAAACATTGTGGTGAAGCAGATTATTAGAAGGGATGTGATTCTGTCACAATTGTAGCCTTGCAAACATTCATTACCAGGTCTGAATCAAACCCTAAGCAGGCACACACAGAGAAACACGCAAGTCTTGGGGGTAAATTCTACAATGGAAAATTCTTTTTTTTCTAATGTTTTTATTTATTTATTTGTCAGAGAGAGAGAGAGCAAGCAAGAGAAGCAGCAGGCAGAGGGACAAGCAAGGAGCCCACTGTGGGACTTGATCCCAGGTCCCTGGCCAGGGCCCTGGAATCATGCCTGAGCTGAAGGCAGATGCTTAACCAACTGAACCACCCAGGCATCCCTAAAATCAAAAATTCTAACTGGTTCTCTATGAATAGAGCTTATGTGGTTTTGCTTAGTGAGGTATCCCCGGCAGCTGCACAAGGCCTGGTACACACTGTGTGTGGCACTGACTGTCAGTGAATCAACATACACAATTCCCTTCTGCTTTAATAATAGAACCCCTGAGTTTCAGTTGGACAACTGCTCCCCTTGTCATTAGTTGTGGCCATGTAACCAAGTTCTGGCCAGTGTTACAGCACAACATTCAAGTTAGGTCTTAAAAAGGATTTGTCTTCCCTTTACCTTTTGCACTAGCCAGAATGTGGACACAAGGATGTCATCCAGTTTGGACCAGTCATCTTGGACCATACAATGGAAGCTGCCTGTTGATGGTATTAGATCAGAAAGGGAGGAGTTTGGATCTGACACTGTCAGTGTGTATACCAGCCTGCTCCATGGATATAAGACTCACAGAATACCAAAAGTCAAATAACAGACATAAATTAAACTAGTTCAATAATAACCTACATACACATTAATAAAACATTCTAGTCAAAAAGGCAGGGGAATTCTACCAAACATTTAAAGAACAGTTACTACCTATTCTTCTAAACTATTTCAAAAAATGGAAATGGAAGGAAAACTTCCAAATTCATGCTATGCAGCCAGGATTACCCTGATAAAAACAAGATAGATACCACAAAAAAAGGGGAGGGGTGGACTAGAGGCCAATATCACTGATGAACATAGATATAAAACTCTCCAATAAAATACTAACAAACAGTATCCAACAATCCATTAAAAGAATGATTCACCATGATCAAGTGAGATTTATTCCCAGTATTTAAGTAAGGTTCAGTATTTGCAAATCAATCATCATGATACATTATATCAACAAGAGAAAGGATAAAAACCATATGGTTATTTAAATAGACACAGAGAGAGCATCTGATAAAGTACAACATCCATTCATGATAAAAGCCCTCAGTAAGGGGTGCCTAGGAGGCTCAGTGGGTTAAGCCTCTGCCTTCAGCTCAGGTCATGATCTCAGGGTCCCAGGATTGAGCCCCACATTGGGCTCTCTGCTCAGCAGGGAGCCTGCTTCCCCCTCTGTCTCTGCCTGCCTCTCTGCCTACTTGTGATCTCTCTTTCCCTATCAAATAAATAAAATCTTTTAAAAAAAAAAACCCTCAATAAAATAGGTTTGAAGGGAACATACCTCAACATAATAAAGGCCATATATGGAAAACCCAGGTTTTGGGGTTGTTGGTTTTTTTTTTTAACATTATGCTCAATGGGAAAAACCTGAAAGCCTTTCCCTAAGGTCGAGAACAAGGATGTCCATTCTTACCACCTTTATTCAGCATAGAACTAGAAGCCCAAGCCACAACAGTCAGATGACAAAAAGAAATAAAAGGCATCAAAATCAGTAAATAAGAAATAAAGCTTTCTCTGCTTGTAGATACAATAATATTCTGTATAGTAAACCCTAAAGACACTACTAAAAAAATCACTAAGATTGATAAATGAATTCAGTAAAGTTGCAGGATACAAAATCAATGTACAGAAATCTGTTGCATTTCTATACACTAATAATGAAGCAGAAAAAATTAAAATTGAGAAAACAATCCCATTTGCAATCACACCAAAAGTGATAAGATACCTAGGAACACATCTAACCAAAGAGGTAAAAGACTTGTAGTCCAAAAACTATAAAACTATGAAAGAAATTAAAGATGACAAAAGAAATGTAAAGACATTCCATGCTCATGGACTGGAAGAACAAATATTGTTAAAATATTTATATTATCCAAATCAATCTACACATTTAATGCAATCCCTATCAAAATACCAACAGTATTTTTCCCAGAACTAGAACAAAAAATTCTAAAATTTATATGTAACTACAAAGCCACTGCATTGTCAAAGGAATGCTTAAGAGAAAGGCAAAGCTAGAGGTATCACAATTCCAGACTTCAAGTTACATTGCAAAGCTATAATAATCAAAACAGCATGGCACTGGCACAAAAATAGACACATCAATAGAACAAAATAGAAAACCCAGAAATAAGCCCACAATTATATGTTCAATTAATCTTTGACAAACAAGAAAAGAATACCCAATGAGCAAAAGTCTTTCCAACAAATGGCATTGGGAAACTGGACAGCAACATGCAAAAAAAATGAAAGTGGACTGCTTTCTTATACTGTACACAAAAATAAATTCAAATTACATGAAGGATCTAAATTTGAAACAGCAAACCATCAAAATCCTAGAAGAGAACATAGGCAGTAACCTCTTTGACACTAGCCATAGCAACTTCTTTTTTTTTTTTTAGATATTTATTTATTTATTTATTTTAGAGAGAGAGAGTGAGAGAGAGCTTGAGATGGGAGAAGGTCAGAAGGAGAAGCAGACTCCCCATGGAGCTGGGAGCCGATGTGGGACTCGATCCCAGGACTCCAGGATCATGACCTGAGTGGAAGGCAGTTGCTTAACCAACTGAGCCACCCAGGTGCCCAGCCATAGCAACTTCTTAATAGATATGTTTCCTGAAGCAAGAGAAACAAAAGCAAAAATGAACTGTTGGGATTTCATCAAAATAAAAAGCTTCTGCACAGTGAAGGAAACAATCATCAAAATTAAAAGGAAACCTATGGAATGGGAGAAAATATTTACAAATGACATATCTGATAAAGGGTTAGTTTCCAAAATATACAAAGAACTCAACATCCCAAAAACAAATAGTCCAATTTTTAAAAATGGGCAGAAGACATGAACAGATATTTTTTTTCCAAAGAAGGCATCCAAATGGTTAACAGACAGATGAAAAACAGACATGAAAACAGACAGATGGAAAAGACACATGATCAACATCACTCATCATCAGGAAAATACAAATCAAAACTACAATGAAATATCACCTCACTCTTGTCAGAATGGCTAAAATTAACAACACAAGAAACAACAAGTGTTGGCAAGGATTTGGTGAAAGGGGAACCTTCTTGCTGTTGGTGGGAATGCAGACTGGTGCCACCACTCTGGAAAACAGTGTGGAGGATTTTTAAAAAGTTTAAAAAATAACTACCTGGGAGGAGGAGTAAAGATGGCAGAGAAGTAGCAGGCTGAGACAACATCAGGCAGCAGGAAATCAGCTAGATAGTTTATCAAACCATTCTGAACACCTACAAACCCAACAGAAGATTGAAGAGAAGAAGAGCAACAATTCTAGAAACAGAAAATCGACCACTTTCTGAAAGGTAGGACCAGTGGAGAAGTGAATCCAATGTGACAGAAAGATAGACCACAGGGGGAGGCCAGCTCCCGGCAAGCAGCGGAAAAACGGAGCACAAAATCAGGACTTTTAAAAGTCTGCTCCACGGAGGGACATCGCTCCAGAGGCCAAACCGGGGTGAAGACCTCGTGGGGACGGTGTGGCCTCAGGTCCCGCGGGGTCAGAAGGATCTGGGGTGTCTGAGTGTTGCAGAGCTCATAGGTATTAGAGCGGGGAAGCCAGCTACAGAGACAGAGCCGAGGAGTGAGCTCTCAACTTGGGGATAACTTGAACCATAATCTGTGACACAGGCTGGTGCTCTGTGTGTGGGGTCCCCACAAGATCTGGAGAGACTCTGACCTGGAAGAGCTCAGGGATCTGTGGGGTTCAGAGACTCCAGGCGGGGCTTTGTGCCAGAGACAGAGATGCTTGGTCACAGGCTGGGTGACCTCGGAGCGCAGCCAGAGGCCAGTGAGATGGGAGTGATTGCGTAATTTTCTCCAAGTGCAGCTGGAGGCCGGGGAGACGGGAGTGATTAAGCGCTTTTCTCTGAAGGTGCACTAAAGAGTGGGGCCCCAAGCTCTCGGCTCCTCTGGGCCAGAGGTTGGGAGGTCACCATTTTCATTCCCATTCTGGAGGATGGGAATCCTCCAGAACTCTACGGAAAGCGTTCAGGGAACAAAAGCTCCTGAAAGTGAACCCGAGCAGATTACTTAGCCGGGCCCCTGCTAAGTGCAGTGCAATTCCGCCTGGGGCAGAAACACTTGAAATCACTACAACAGGCCCCTCCCCCAGAAGATCAACAAGAAATCCAGCCAAGACCAAGTTCACGTACCAAGGAGAACAGCGGAATTCCAGAGGAGGAGAAAGCAAAGCATGGAATTCATGGCTTTCTCACCATGAATCTTTAGTCTTGCAAAGTTAATTTTTTTTTCTTTCTGCTAATTTTTTTTAACTTTTACCCTTTCCAATATTAACATTTTTTAACAGTTTAACTTAATAACTTTCTTTAAAAAATGATTTTTGAACATTTATTTTTATAGTCATATTTTATCCTTCATTGTATCTAACTGTATTCTTTGTATACACATAGGGTATTTTCTTCTAAAAAATTTGGGGTACAACTTCTTCTAATAGGTCAAAATACACCCTAAATTTAGCTCTGGGCTTGATCTAGTCTCCAGCCCAAGCACGTTCTCCCGCTTTCTTTTTTTTAATTCTCCAAACCAACTTACCTTTTCAACTCCTTTGTTAGAAATTTAAAAAATAAATTTTTTTCATCTTTATAGTCATATTCCATTCCTTCATTGTGTTTACTCTTCTATATGTTTTTCATCCTTTAAAACTGTGGGAGGTAGTTTCTTCTAAGAGACCAAAATACTCCCCAAATTAGGTGAGTGACCCTGTTCTAGTCACAGGTCTAATATATTTTTTTTCTTTTTTTATATTTTTTCTATATTTCTTTTCTTTTTTTTTTAACTTTTTTTCCTCTTCTCTGAACTTCTTTTTACCCCCTTTCTCTCCCCCACCTCACGACGTGGGGTCTCTTCTGATTTGGTTAAAATACATTTTCCTGGGGTCTTTGCCACCCTTTTAGTATTTCATTTGTCCTTCATATATTCTTATCTAGACAAAATGACAAGGCGGAAAAACTCACCCAAAAAAAAAAAAAAATCAAAACATAACAGGAGGCAGTACCAAAGGCTAGGGAGGGACCTAATCATTACAGACATTGGTAATATGTCAGATCTAGAGTTCAAGATGATGATTCTCAAGGTTCTAGCCGGGCTCAAAAAAGGCATGAAAGATATTAGAGAAACCCTTTCCGGAGAAATAAAAGCCCTTTCTGGAGAAATAAAAGAACTAAAATCTAACCAAGTTGAAATCAAAAAAGCTACCAATGAGGTGCAATAAAAAATGGAGGCTTGTACTGCTACAATAAATGAGGCAGAAAAAAGAATTAGTGATATAGAAGACCAAATGACAGAGAATAAAGAAGCAGAGCAAAAGAGAGACAAACAACTACTGGACCATGAGGGGAGAATTTGAGAGATAAGTGATACCATAAGATGAAGCAACATTAGAATAATTGGGATTCCAGAAGAACAAGAAAGAAAGAGGGGAGCAGAAGGTATATTGGAGAGAATTATATAGAGAATTTCCCTAATATGGCAAAGGGAAGAAGCATCAAAATCCAGGAGGTGCAGAGAATCCACCTCAAAATCAATAAGAATATGTCCACACCCCATCATCTAATAGTAAAATTTACAAGTCTTAGTGACAAAGAGAAAATCCTGAAAGCAGCCCGGGAAAAGAAGTCTGTAACATACAATGGTAAAAATATTAGATTGGCAGCAGACTTATCCACAGAGACCTGGCAGGCCAGAAGGAACTGGCAAGATATATTCAAAGCACTAAATGAGAAAAACATACAGCCAAGAATACTACATCCAGCTAGGCTATCATTGAAAATGGAAGGAGAGATAAAAAGCTTCCAGGACAAACAAAAACTGAAAGAATTTACCAACACAAAACCAGCTCTACAGGATACATTGAAAGGGGTCCTCTAAGCAAACAGAGACCCTAAAAGTAGTAGATCAGAAAGGAACAGAGACAATATACAGTAACCATCACCTTACAAGCAATACAATGGCACTAATTCATATTTCTCAATAGTTACCCTGAATGTAAATGGGCTAAGTGCCACAATCAAAAGACACAGGGTTTCAAAATGGATTAAAAAGCAAAACCCATCAATATGCTGCCTACAGGGGCACCTGGGTTGCTCAGTGGGTTAAAACCTCTGTCTTCAGCTCAGGTCATGATCCCGGAGTCCTGGGATCGAGCCCCACATGGGGCTCTCTGCTCAGTGAGGAGCCTGCATCTTCCACTCTATCTTTGCCTGCTTCTCTGCCTAATTGTGATCTCTGTCAAATAAATAAATAAATGAAATCTATTTAAAAAAATATGTGCTGCCTACAAGAAACGCATTTCAGACCTGAAGACACCTCCAGATTGAAAGTGAGGGGGTGGAAAACAATTTACCATGCTAATGGATATCAGAAAAAAGCTGGGGTGGCGATCCCCATGTCATATAAATTAGATTATAAGCCAATAACTTAAATAAGAGATGAGGGAGGACACTATATCATACTCAAAGGGTCTGTCCAACAAGAAGATCTAACAATTTTAAATATCTATGCCCCTAACATGGGAGCAGCCAACTATATAAACCAATTAATAACAAAATAAAAGAAACACATGGACAAGAATACAATAATAGTTGGAGACTTTAATACACCCCTCACTGAAATGGACAGATCATCCAAGCAAAAGATCAACAAGGAAATAAAGATCTTAAATGACACACTGGACCAGATGGACATAACAGATATATTCAGAACATTCCATCCCAAAGCAACAGAATACACATTCTTCTCTAGTGCCCATGGAACATTCTCCAGAATAGATCACATCCTGGGTCATAAATCAGGTCTCAACCGGTATCAAAAGATTGGGACCATTCCTTGCATATTTTCAGACCACAATGCTCTGAAGCTAGAACTCAATCACAAGAGGAAATTTGGAAAGATCCCAAATACATGTAGACTCAACACCACCCTTCTAAAGAATGAATGGGTCAACCAGGAAATTAAAGAAGAATTGAAAAAAAAACATGGAAACAAATGATAATGAAAACACAATGGTCCAAAATCTGTGGGACACAGCAAAGGCAGTCCAGAGAGGAAAATATATAGCGATACAAGCCTTTCTCAAGAAACAAGAAAGGTCTCAAATACACAACATAACCCTACACCTAAAGGAGCTCGAGAAAGAACAACAAAGAAAGTCTAAGCCCAGCAGGACAAGACAAATAAAGATCAAAGCAAAAATCAATGAAACCACAAAAACAATAGAACAAATCAGTGAAACTAGGAGCTGGTTCTTTGAAAGAATTAATAAGATTGATAAACCCCTGGCCAGACTTATCAAAAAGAAAAGAGAAAGGACCCAAATATGTAAAATCATGAATGAAAGAGGAGAGATCACAACCAACGCCAAAGAAATACAAACAATCATAAGAACATATTATGAGCAACTCTATGCCAACAAATTTGACAATCTGAAAGAAATGGACGCTTTCCTAGAGACATATAAACTGCCAAAACTGAACCAGGAAGAAATGGAAAACCTGAATAGGCCCATAACAAGTAAGGAGATTGAAACAGTCATCAAAAGTCTCCAAACAAACAAAAGCCCAGGGCCAGATGGCTTCCCAGGGGAATTCTACCAAACATTTAAAGAAGAATTAATTCCTATTCTCCTGAAACTGTTCCAAAAAATAGAAATGGAAGGAAAACTTCCAAACTCATTTTATGAGGCCAGCATCACCTTGATCCCCAAACCAGACAAGGATCCCATCAAAAAAGAGAATTACAGACCAATATCCTTCATGAACACAGATGCAAAAATTCTCACCAAAATACTAGGCAATAGGATCCAACAGGACATTAAAAGGATTATTCACCACGACCAAGTGGGATTTATTCCAGGGCAGCAAGGTTGGTTCAACATCCGCAAATCAATCAATGTGATACAATGCATTAACAAAAGAAAGAACAAGAACCATATGATACTCTCAATAGATGCTGAAAAAGCATTTGACAAAGTACAGTATCCCTTCCTGATCAAAATTCTTCAAAGTGTAGGGATAGAGGGCACATTCCTCAACATTATCAAAGCCATATATGAAAAACCCACTGCAAATATCATTCTCAATGGAGAAAAACTGAGAGCTTTTCCTTTAAGGTCAGGAACATGGCAGGGATGTACGATATTACCACTGCTATTCAACATAGTACTAGAAGCCCTCGCCTCAGCAATCAGACAACAAAAATAAATTAAAGGCATCCAAATTGGCAAAGAAGTCAAACTATCACTCTTTGCAGATGATATGATACTATATGTGAAAAACCCAAAAGGCTCCACTCCAAAACTGCTAGAGCTTGTACAGGAATTCAGTAAAGTGTCAGGATATAAAATCAATGCACAGAAATCAGTTGCATTTCTTTACACCAACAACAAGACAGAAGAAAGAGAAATTAAGGAGTCAATCCCATTTACAATTACACCCAAAACCATAAGATACCTAGGAATAAACCTAACCAAAGAGGCAAAGAATCTATACTCAGAGAACTATAAAGTACTCATGAAAGAAATTGAGGATGACACAAAGAAATGGAAAAATGTTCCATGCTCCTGGATTGGAAGAATAAATACTGTGAAAATGTCTATGCTACCTAAAGCTATCTACACATTTAATGCAATGCGTATCAAAATCCCATCCAATTTTTTCAAAGAAATGGAACAAATAATCCTAAAATTTATATGGAACCAGAAAAGACCTCGAATAGCCAAAGGAATATTGAAAAAGAAAACCAAAGTTGGTGGCATCACAATTCCCGACTTCAAGCTCTACTACAAAACTGTCATCATCAAGACAGTATGGAACTGGCACAAAAACAGACATATAGATCAATGGAATAGAATAGAGAGCCCACAAATAGATCCTCAACTCTATGGTCAACTAGTCTTTGGCAAAGCAGGAAGGAATATCCAATGGAGAAAAGACAACCTCTTCAACAAATGGTGTTGGGAAAATTGGACAGCCACATGCAGAAAAATGAAATTGGACCATTTCCTTACACCACACACAAAAATAGACTCAAAATGGATGAAGGACCTCAATGTGAGAAAGGAATCCATCAAAATCCTTGAGGAGAACACAGGCAGCAACCTCTTCGACCTCAGCCGCAGCAACTTCTTTCTAGGAACAATGCCAAAGGCAAGGGAAACAAAGGCAAAAATGAACTAATGGGGCTTCATCAAGATCAAAAGCTTTTGCACAGCAAAGGAAATAGTCAATAAAACCAAAAGACAACTGACAGAATGGGAGAAGATATTTGCAAAAGACATATCAGATAAAGGGCTAGGATCCAAAATCTATAAAGAGCTTAGCATACTCAACACCCAAAGAACAAATAATCCAATCAAGAAATGGGCAGAGGACATGAACAGACACTTATGCCAAGGCATCCAGATGGCCAACAGACACATGAAAAAGTGCTCCACATCACTGGGCATCAGGGAAATACAAATCAAAACCACAATGAGATACCACCTCACACAAGTCAGAATGGCTAACATGAACAAGTCAGGAAATGACAGATGCTGGCAAGGATGCAGAGAAAGGGGTACCCTCCTACACTGTTGGTGGGAATGGAAGATGGTAAAAACACTCTGGAAAACAGCATGGAGGTTCCTCAAAAAATTGAAAATAGAGCTACCTTATGACCCAGCAATTGCACTACTGGGTATTTACCCTAAAGATACAAATGTAGTGATCCAAAGGGGCAGGTGCACCCGAATGTTTATGGCAGCAATGTTCACAATAGCCAAGTTATGGAAAGAAACTAGATGTCCATCAACAGATGAATGGATAAAGAAGAGGTGGTATATATATACAATGGAATACTATGCAGCCATCAAAAGAAATGAAATCTTACCATTTGTGACGACATGGATGGAACTAGAGCGTATTATGCTTAGTGAAATAAGTCAATCGGAGAAAGACAACTATCATATGATCTCCCTGATATGAGGAAATGGAGATGCAATGGGGATGGGGGTTAAGGGGGTAGGTTAAGAATAAATGAAACAAGATGGGATCAGGAGGGAGACAAACCAAAAGAAACTCTTAATTTCATAAAACAAACTGAGGGGGGTGGGGGGAGGGGTGTTGGTAGAGGGGGGTGGGGTTACATTATATGTTTATATAAAAATTTAAAAAAATTTAAAACAGAAACTACCCTACAATCCAGCAATTGCAATACTAGGTATTTACCCAAAGGATAGAAAAGCACTAATTCAAAGAGATACATGCACCCCAATGTTTATAGCAGCATTATCAACAATAGCCAAATTGTGGAAAGAGCCCAAATGTCCATTGACTAATGAATGGATAAAGAAGTTGTAACACATATATACAATGGAAGATTACTTAGCCATTAAAAAAATGAAATCTTTGATTTGCAATGACATGGATAGAGCCAGAGAGTATAATGCTAAGTGAAATAAGTCAGAGAAAGACAAATACCACATGATTTCACTCATATAATTTAGAAACAAAACAAATGAACATAGGGGGAATGAAATAGAAGCAAACCAAGAAATTAGTTCTTAACTATAAAGAACAATCTGATGGTTACCAAAGGGGAGGTGGGTGGGTGGATAGGTTAAATGTTTCAAGGGCACTTGTTATGATGAACACCAGGTATTGTATGTGGGTGATGAATCACTAAATTCTACACATGAAACTAGTGTTGCATTGTATGTTAACTAACTGGAATTTAAATAAAAACTTATAAAAAGAAAACAAACACAAACAAGCAAACAAAAGGCAGTATACTAGTCTGCTAAGCCTTCCATAAAAAAAGAAAAATACCACATACCTTGTGGTAAAGAGAAGACTTTTATTTTTTCATATTTGTCAAGAATGAAGGTGACAGAAAATTCAGTTTCTGTGAAAGTTCTCTTCCTGGCTTGCAGATAGATGCCTTCTCACTGTGTCCTCACCTGGACTCTTCTCTGTGTGCATGGAGGGAGACAGAGACAGATAGAGAGATATGGTGTCACTTTCTTTTTTTAGAAGAACACCAAAGTTTTTTTTTTACAGGTTCTTTTTTTTTATTTAAGCTTTTTTATTTAAACATATAATATAACTCCACCACCCTCTCCCAACCCCTCCCCCCCCTGTTTGTTTTATGACATTAAGAGTCTCTTTTGGTTTGTCTCCCTCCTGATCCCATCTTGTTTCATTTTTTCTTTTCCTACCACCTTAACCCCACCCGCATTGCACCTCCACTTCCTCATAACAGGGAGATCATGTGATAGTTGTCTTTCTCCAGTTGACTTATTTCTCTAAGCATAATACGCTCTAGTTCCATCCATGTCGTCGCAAATGGTAAGATTTCATTTCTTTTGATGGCTGCATAATATTCATCCGGCCCCTCCCCCCCAGGGTCTATCTTCCCGTCGCATTGGATTCACATCTCCGCTGGTCCTACCTTTTAGAAAGTGGTCGATTTTCTGTTTCTAGAATTGTTGTTTTTCTTCTCTTTGATCTCCTGTTGGATTCATAGGTGTTCTGAATGGTTTGATAGGCTATCTAGCTGATCTCCTGCTGCCTGATGTTATCTCAGCCTGCTACTTCTCTGCCATCTTGACTCCTCCAGATCACCAAAGTTTTTGACTTACGGCCCCACCCTTGTGATTGCATTTAACCTTAGTTATCTCTTTAAAGTCTCTTTCTCCAAATACAGTCATTTGGGGGTTATGGCTTCAACACATGGATTCAAGGGTCACAAATTCAATCCATGACAACATTCACTGGAAATTGCAAAGGTCCACATTAGCTAAAACAATCTTGAAAAAGAATGAAGTTGAAAGACTCACACTTCCTGATTTCAAAAGTTAGTATAATAATCAAGACAGTGTGGTTCTCACACAAGGATAAAACATATAGATCAGTGGAATAGAATTAAGAATCTATAAATAAACCTTCACACTTATGATGAATTAATTTTCAACAAGAATGCCAAGACAGTTCAATTGGAAAAGTATAGTCTTTTCAACAAATGGCACTAGAAGAGTTAAATGCCTACATACAGGAGAATAAACATGGACCCCTTCCTTTAATCCTACTTAAAAATCAAAATCTACCATACACCTAAGTATAGAAGTTAGAACTATAAAACTCTTAAAATAAGACACAGGTATAAGTCATCATAACTTTGGATTAAGCAATGGTGTCTTAGATATGGCACAAAAAACACAACAACAAAAACATAAAATGGATGAATTGAAATTAAAAATGTTGTGATGCAAATGTTATCCTCAAGAAAATAAAAAACAGCCACAGAATGGGAGGAAATATTTGCAAATCAAACATATCTGATTAGTATCCAGGGACTATCATCCAGAATATATAAATAATTCTTAAAATTGAATAATACAAATGACAACCCAATTTTTAAAAGGACAAAACATTTGAATACACATTTCTCCAAAGAAGATATACAAATGGCTAATACATACATGAAAAGATGCTCAAAATCATTAGTCATTAGAGAAATGCAAATCATAACCATAGTGAGAGATCACTTCATACCCATTAGAATAGTTATATCCAAAAAGGTAGATAATAGCCAGTGTTGGTAAGGATCTGCAGAAATTGGGAATCTTCATATATTGCTGCCAGGAATGTAAAATGGTGCTTAGGAAAACATTGAAATTGCCTTAAATAGTTAAACAAAGAGTTATTATATGACCCAGAAATTCCACTCTTAGTTAAAAGGAATAAAAGCATACACCACACAAAAACTTTTACATAAATGTTCATAACAGCCAAAAAATGGAAGCAGGTCAAATGTCCATCAACTGCTCAATGAATATATATGATATAGCCATGTAGTGGAATATTATTTGGCAATAAAATGGAATAATATATGATACAACATGTATGAATCTTGAAAACACTTTACTAAATGTAAAAAGCCTGTCACATATCACACAAAAAAGCATATTTTGTAATTCCACTTACACAGCAAGTCTAGAACATGAAAATTTATAGATACAGTAAGTAGACTAGTGATTGCCTAGGGTTTTGGTGGTGGGGAGGGGTAGGGAGGGGAGAAAGAGAACTTCCTCCTACAGAGTGGCTGCTGTGGTTTCCTGCTGGGGCTGCCAAGTGAAGAGTGGGCCTTAGTCCCCCTCATGCTGGCCTGGGGATGGATGGTGTGCCTGGGCAGTCTTTTTCTCCAAGAATTGATGCCAGAAGGCCTTTCCCCTGCTGACACCATCCAGACCAAAGCAGTGTTATGAAAATGCATAAATAAGACCCTCTGGCACACAGATTGTGATCTCTCTTCATCAGAAGAGGTATGAGTCCTGTACATCAGATTCTGCTGTTGCCCTTGAGTGGGAGGGTATCCTCCATGATTCCAGCAGGTGCAGCCCTGTTCCCCAGTAAGGCCTCCAGACTATGGGCTGCAGATCCCACGGTGACAGGGGGGTCAGAGATGCAGAGCCGGGCACACTGCAATGGTCACTACAGTCTCCAGAACAATCTAACAACTCCAGGGTCAGAGGGAATGGGCTCTATGGTTCCTGTGAGATAACATAAATAACATTGGACTATTGGGTTGGGCACTGTCTTCTAATGGGTAGGTCCAGGCCATGCCAGCCACAATACTCTCCCAGCCTTCATCCTTCTTGCCTTCACATACAGAGCTTTGCATATTTGGGGTTTGATTCTATGATGATGAGAGATGGGCTGGGTATGGGAAGGGTAATGGAGAATGGAAAAGGAAGATGTGGAAGAAGACAGAAATGGAGGCAAGGATGGAGATGTGAGGGTGGGAGACAGTGACAGAAGATCCACCCACCAGACTCATTTGCCAGAACTAGAGCCAGTTCTATGATATGGCAAGTGAGACACTCACTTTGGGCACAAGTTTAGGAGCACCAAAAAACTCAACAGTCAAAATAAATATTTTAATGCACTATTTCTAAAATTTAAATTAATGCAAAAAAAAATACATGATGAAGAAATTATCAAGATTTTAAACAAAAATGAGATCCATATTCCTAATTGTCCCTTTTGCTTAAAGCTCCAATATGGCCCCTCTAACATGGCTGGGCAGGTGCTGCTACTAGAGTAACCTTGAGCCAGAGGGAAACAAGTGAGGGGATTCTCGGCCACCAGGATGTCAACTATTCCCTAAGAACAGTCTAAAAGGAAACATAGGGAGGTGGAAATGACAACATTCTAATGGAAAACTCTGTCCACCACAGGAATTATAAATCCAGAATGGTCCCCAGTGCTCACATCTCTAGTTTAGGCTCACAAGAGGGAAGTTTCTCTGGGACTCTGGACCATCTCCACATGGATCAGTGCATGTAATCCTCATAATAATCTCCACTTTCAATGCTTTCAATGTCTCCATTGTACAGATGAGAAAACCAAGGCCCTTGAGTGTAGTAACATTCTCAGGGCCACACAGCTGGCAACGGGAGGGCTGGTACTACGTCCAGGCTCCTGCTTTCAGCCTTCACACTTCAGTGACCCTTCATGCACAGCTGCATTCCTGCCCTCCATCATGTTACTCCATGGTCAGCCTCCACATCTGTGGAGAGCCTGACATCATGTGCACTGCCTGACATCATCTCTTACCTGGTCCATTGGCTGCTGCATTCCTCATCATCTGCCTCCCAGGTTTGGGCCTGATGGATGATCAGAATTGATTAAAATAGAGGGAAGCTAGGGAAGGGGTCTGAAAAGCAAGTGTTTTCTCATCTGATCGAGGAGCCAATGTCAAAATGAGAACTGCTATGTTTGAACAGACACATGAGCCCTGAGGATGAAGAATCGCCCAAACTCCTGTGCTGAACACAACTATCCTTTATGCTGGATAGTTTCTGACCCATTACCAGTATTCAATAAATATTTGTTGAAACTTCAATGGATTAATGCACTGTTTTTCAACCTTGGCACTCTTGACAATTTGGTCTTTGTTGCAGAAGCTGTTCTGTGCATTGTAGGATATTTAGCAGCATCCCTGACCTCTACTTCTTAGACACTAGTAGTGACTTTCAGTTATGACAACCAAAACTATCTCCAGACATGGCCAAATATTCCTGAATCAGAGGATGAGAAAATGAACAGCTCTTGGCCATCCTAAAGGAGAAGCAGACCCTGGTGATGCTGAGCAGGCCTAGGTGAGAGTCAGCTAGCAGTCAGAAGACCCTGGAACATCTTTGTTAAGAGACAGAGAGGAAGGTACTGTCACTGCTTTTCCCCATTCATCAAATGGCCTATCTGTAGCGAATTTGCAAAGTGTGACACTTCAGCAGCAACAAATGACCGATCAGGGATCCAGCCCAGGGCTGCAAGCTCTGTCACTGTTCCAAGCCACTGCCTGACTTGTGCCCAGGCCAGAAACAATTCACTACTTCTCCTTAAAAGAGCAATTTTCCCCTCAGAGTGATGGATGGTCTGCCACTCACCAGCCACAAACCAACCCTATTTCTCACCCTTCGCACAGCTGCCAGACTCCAGGGCTTTACGGTAAATTAATCAACTATCGAGAGCAGGCTGTGGAAGGACACAGAGTGGGCAGAACAAATCTTCAAATTCAAAGAGACAAGGCCCATCAAATTATGTCTTCAGCCTCTGCCCTGCCCCCATCACCAGCACCAGCTGCAGTCTGATTAAGAAAGGTAGAGATAGACAAGGCTTGTGAACTAGGGACTTGGAGTTGCAGGGACATGTCCCCAGTTGGAGTTGACTTTTATGTTGGTCCTCAAATATTCCTATAAAGAAGAGTATAGAAACCACAATAAGTTGCCATTTAACACCCTTCAGGTTGGCAAAAATTAAGACATCTGCCAATACAAAGTTGATGAGATTTTGGAGTAGTGAGAAGTGGAGGGAATATAAACTGGCAGGAGCTCTGTGGAAAACAATGCATCACTGTCCTGTGACCTGGATGACACATGTTGAACAACCCAACCACTCCATTCCTGGATATGGAACAGTAAGTGTGCACAGGTTCACCAGGAGACATACACAGAAATGCCCATAGCAGCATGAAAAGAGGGAAATAAGCATAGTAAAAATAGAGCAGAATAAGGGGAACAACATAAATATCCATCAATAGTAAAATGAAGAATAGTAAAATGAATGAAAATGAGAATAACATATAAAATATAGAAAAATTTCATAAATGCAATATTAATTTCAGAAGAAAATGAGCTAAAGGAAACACATAAAGTATCTTTCCACAGAGATAAAGCTCAAAAACCTGCAAGAGAGATATATTCACCTGTGATAAAATTTATTTAAAAAGGAGCAAAGAATTAGTAAACTCAATTTCAAAAGAGAGATCATAGTTGAGAAAGATGTACCCATGAGGCTGCAAGATTATTGGCAATGTTCTACTTCTCAAGCTGTGTGGTGGATACACACCTGTTCATTGTATTATTGTCACTATTTACATTATATGTGGAGATATTACTATGTATCTACTCATATGATTGAAATATATTTCCTAATAAAAAAGATTAAGGAGTAAGGGATATTCTATACCAACAGGTTGGAGAGTTCCATATCCAGGAATGGAATGGCTGGGTCATACAGCATGTGGCATCCAAATCATAAGGCAGTAACACATCATTTTCTGCAAAGCTCCTACAAGCTTCTACCACCACACACTGAAGCAGTAAACCAGAGCTCTTGTGGCTCCACATCCTCATCAACTTTTGTACTGTCAGCCTCTTAAACAGTAATGACAAATGTTAAGACTTTTCAAAGAAGTTCCAGATGAGGACCAAACTCCCCCCACCAAAAAAGGCATACCCTATGAAAGCCAGTCGTGTCCTCCACACAACAAAGGATCAATGACTGCTCTTGTACTCAACCATCCAGTCAGCTGGGGGCACCTCAGGAAGCAAAAAAATATCTGAAGCCAAGGGAAATGGAGAAGGGGCTTCTTTGAGTCACCGTGCTGCCTGCTGACCTTCTTCATGGAGGGTATAGGGCTTCATAGCCCCAATGAGCACAAATTATGTGTTGGGCAGTCACCATGAATCATTTATTGCTCACAAAAATCCTACCAAAGAATCTTTATTATTCCCATGTTATAGCTTAGAAAGTTGAAACTACTTGCTCAAGATTACATAACTACTAAAAAGTATAGACAGGTTTCAAACTCAAGTCTGTCTAATGTCAAATCTTGAACTCTTTCCCATAAGACAGGCTACCTTTTGAATTTCATCATCTACCCTTCCTCATCTACCACAGAAATGCCTTTGGAGAAACAAACATAAACACCCCTTCCTCATAGGCTGTTTCATCTAAGGTCAACTTAAAGAGGAGCAATTTTAATTGGCCCAGCCCAGCTTCCAGGCCAATAGTATAACTGGGCAGTGACCAGTTTGTCATTAGTAAAAAATGGTAGCAAAGGAAGGATACAAGGCAGTTGTACCCTGCCGCTTTCCTAATGCCACATGGGAGAAGAATGTGGCACAATCAAGTCAGCTGTGAGAGAGAGGGAGCAGGCGATGACAGCTGGAAGGACTGTCACCACCAACAACTCCTCAATCCCATATTTATTAGATACAAGATAGCAACAAAGAGGAGGAAAAGAAGGTTATACAATAACCATAGGTCTAGTAGGTAAACAAGAAGGAATGTGAGTCATATAGGTCGCAAGTTTTAGAGGTAAACGAGAAGAGGAGTAAGGTGTGTCTGGTCCAGCAGCATGGATTTGTAGTTGTGTAAGCACACTTAAAGGGATTACCTTAGCAGAAGTCTTTCTCTGAGGTAGGCGAGACATCGAAAAAGGAAAGCAGGGTGGTGTTCCACCCTGAGCATGGCCGAGCGTTCCCAGCCGTTTGGCTTCAAGGGCATGTATCATCCCCTCCTCCCAAGGCCTGCTGCTAGTACATGTTTTTCTCAAGGTCATCTTTAAGCATGTTTGCATGACCGGTACAACTTCTCAGTAGTTAAAGTTATATTTAAGCAGTATATTATTCTGAGGGATGGTTACAGTACCCTGTTTCTACTCAGCAAGCAAAATGAAACCTTTCTTTTCTTTTCTTCACAAGCAAGAGGCATGAAAGGATACAAGCATCCCATGAGATGCAGCAGCCACTCAGCAGGTGACATTGATGGGTGCTTCTCATGGGGCAGAGCATAGTCAAAACCACCTGGTGAAGAGTAAGCACCCAAAAGAGACCCACCCCAGAGATGCTGGGCTTGTTGGCCTCCCTGACAGTGCTCTCCACATTTCCACATCAATAATCCCAAACACAGCCAAGCACTGCACTGGTCTCAACAAATGGGAAGCAAGGTTGCATCTTCTTTGGCTCCCTAGTGTCTTGAGGTGAGATTCCTTACTATGACTAATAAGGTCCTCATCAATCTCTCTCATCTCAGTTCCTGCCATGTGGAAGTTCAGGAAAGGGCTGCAGGCAGAAGATACAGTTGCCACCCCCTAGCATATCTGAGAAATAGTAAGAGGGCGGGGGTGCACTGTGGCTGGAGCTAATGAGTGAAATAAAGAGAGAGTTAAAGAAGACAACACTGGCGAGTTTTGCTCTTTATTCTGAATAAAATGGAGAGCCATTGCATGATTGGAGCAGAAGAGGCATAGGGTCTGATTTCCATTTTCAAAGAATCTTCAGCTATTGTGTAACAAATGTGCTGCAAAGGAACAAGAGTGGAGGCAGAGAGAAACAATAGGCTGTTCAGGAAATGAGGTAGGAGCTGAAGGTAGGATGGAACTGGTGGTAAAATTGGATGCTGGACTTATTTGGAAGCTGGAATCAGTAGGGTTTCCTGACAGATTGAATGAAGAGTTTAAAAGAAAGAATAGAGTCAAGGATGATTCCAGAACTTTTGACCTGAGCAACTGAGAAGCAGTTGTCAGTCACTGAATGGGAAGGCTGTAAGTCAAATGGATCATTTCAATTGAGGGACAGGCAGAGATTGGAGTTCAGTTGTAGGCATGTTGAATTTCAGATGTCTATCAAACATCCAAGAAGAGATATAGAATATACAGTTGCTGAATATAGAAAAATGAGCTTCAAGAGGCAAATCAAGACTGACTTATAAATTTGAGAGTTGTCAGAATGTGTATAGTATCTACATTCATGAGACTGAGTGCAATCACCAATGAAGAAAATATACAAGAGCATGAAAGAGGACCAAGAACTGAGCACTGAGAGCCTCTGACTTTAAGAGTTCTGAAGAGGAGAAAACAACACAAGTTGGAGATGACCCATCAGTAATTCAACTCCTACATACATGCCCATGCATACACACACATATACATATACTTACACATGCACATGAACATACATATGCACATACAATTTCACAATCTCTAAAAAGACATAATCCAAAATCTCTGCAAAATATCACTCACAATATCTATAATATACTAGAGGTTCAAGGAAACAAAGAAATGTACCCAGAATCAAGAGGAAACAAGTCAATAATGCCAATTCACAGATCACTCAAATTTTGGAATTAGAAGACAATGACATTTCCTTTTTTGTTTGTTTGTTTTTACACTTTTACTGTAGACTCAATGTAATACTTTCTTTTATTTAAACTTTATTTTATTTTTTCAATGTTCCAAGATTCATTGTTTATGCATCACACCCAGTACTCCATGCAATACATGCCCTCCTTAATACCCACCACCAGGCTCACCCATTCCCCCAACCCCTTCCCCTCCAAAACCTCAGTTTGTTTCTTAGAGTCCACAGTCTCTCATGGTTCATATCCCCATCTTAAAAACCATTCCAAGTGAAGAAATAAGAATAAAAAGCAGACAGAATGGGTGAGGAGATGAAAGTGATGAAGACTCTCAGGAAAGAAATTTCAGCCATAAGAAGAGAACCAAATTGGAATTCTAGAACTAAAAAACACAGCATCTAATTGAAAAATGTATTAGATGTAGTCAGTGTTGGACTACACTGAGTGGAGAGCAATTCATAGATTCCAGATGTGTTAACAGAAACTACCCAAGCTAAAACACACAGAAAAATAATTTTTTAAAAAACAGAGTGACAACACATGTAAAACAATATTAAATGGTCTAACATGGGAGTCCCAGAAAGAAACAAGAGAGAGAAATGGGGCAGAAGAAATATTGAAAAGAAAAGGCCAAAATTTTTCTAAATAAAAACTGATGAAAGACATAAGTCAAATTTCCAAGAATGTTAGTGGGAGTATAAGCCAACAGAGGAAATAAAATGGAATTTTTTACATTATTTAAATGCTTGATTACTCCAAAAGAAGTCAGGAAAGGAGAACCAAAAGAACAACACCACCAACAACAATAACAAAACAGATGGAATACATAAGACAAATAGCAAGTGATAAACTGAAGCTCAACAACTTCAATAATTTTGTTAAATGTAAACTGACTAAGCAAGCACTCAACTTAAAAGCTGAGCACTGTCAAAATGAATTTTTAATTCTATGCTATTAAAAAAAGACAAAGTTTAAATTTAACAGTCACTATATGTTGAAAGTGAAAAGTTGGAGAAATAAATGCCTTGCAAACACTGATAACAAAAAGGTGGTAAGAAGACAGTAATGGAGTAGACTTCAAGACATTACCAGAGATATAGAAGAACATGTCACAACATTCAGGAGATTAATTCTCCAGAAGGATGTACCAATCCTAATATGTGTCCACCTAATCAGATAGATTCAAAGTACATGAAAAAAACAATAAATGGATCAAACAAAAATACACATATTCACAACTAGAGTTGGAGATCTTAACACTCCTCTCTCAGTAAATGATAAATGCGATTTTAAAAATCAGTACAATATAAAAGAATAGAACATCACAATTAACCAATTTGATCAAACTGGCAATTGTAGAACACTATACTCAGGAAGTTCAGAACACACTTTCTTTTTAAGAATATGCTCATGGCACAGTCACCAAAATAGATGATGGATATGCTGGTACATAAAATATGTCTCAATCGATGAAACTTTACCAAGTCCATTCTTACTTACTCTGGAATTAAATTAGAAATAAATTATTAAGAAATTATTTTACAAATTAACTAGAAAAATTTTTCCCCATCAAAATCTCTTTTTTTAATTTGATTTTATTTCTTCAGTGTTCCAAGATTGTTTATGCACCACACCCAATGCTCCACGCAATATGTGCCACCAAAATCTCTTGAAACTAAGTAATAGACTTTTTATAACCCATGAGCCTAAGAAAAACTCAAAGGAAATTAGACAATATTTTTATCAAAATGATAATGAACACTCAGCATTTCAAAATGTGTGAAAGGCAGCTAAAGAAGCACTTAGATATAAATTTATAATTTTAATTTCACATATTAGAAAACAGGAGTTTTAAACAGTCTCCACCTCAGAAGTTAGCAAAAGAAAGCAGTTTAAGTTCAAAGCAAGTAGAAAAGCAATAATATGCTTTCTAAGCACTAGCAACAAAAAAATGGGAAAAGAAATAGAGCAAAAAAATACCATTTCCAATAGCTTTGAAAAAATCAAATATGTGGGAATAAATTTAACAATTTGTACAAGACAGAAAATATGTGACTTTTTTTTTAAAGATTTTATTTATTTGACAGACAGAGATCACAAGTAGGCAGAGAGGCAGGCAGAGAGAGAGGAGGAAGCAGGCCCCATGCAGAGCAAAGAGCCCGATGCGGGGCTCGATCCCAGGACCCTGGGATCATGACCTGAGCCGAAGGCAGAGGCTTAACCCACTGAGCCACCCAGGCGCCCCAATATGTGACATTTTTAAAAGAAATAAAAGAAGAGCTAAAAAATGGAAAGACATCATCTGTTCATGAATTGGAAGACTACTGTACAGATAACCAATTCTCACCCCAGTTGATCTATGGATTCACTGAAGACCCAGTCAAAATTCCAACCGGATTTGTTATAGAAACTAACAACTTGATTCTAAATCTATGTGGAAGGAACTAGACTAGCCCAAGCAATCTAGAAAGAAAAAAAAAGAAGACTTATAGCACCTGATTTGAAGACTTGATATAAAGCTACAGTTATAAAGATCCATGTGCTATTAACTTAAGAACAGAAAATAGATCAACAGAACAGAAAAAAAGAAGTTTGGAAATAGACCCACACAGAAAATTATAAAATATTAACTGTGGCTTTTACTTCATATTATTGAATAAAATTTATTCAAACTGGATCATAGACTAAAAGCTAAAATTAAAAATATTCTAGGGGGAAAACTAAGGTAAATTTTCACAGACAGGATTGATTAGACAAGCACAGGAAAGCACAAAACATTAAAGAAAAAAATAGTAATTTAGACAAAACAAAATTAAAATCCTCTACTCATGAAAAGACACTATCACAAAAAATATATATATTCTGGAAGCAAGATATTAGAGGAGTAGGAAACTGAAATAACATTAGGTCCCAAGAGTTCAGCTAAATAGTTATCAAACCATTCTGAACACCTTCAAACTCAACAGGAGATAGAAGAGAAGAAGAGCAGCAATTATAGTAACAGAAAATCAACCACTTTTGGGAAGGTAGGATGTACAAAGAAGTGAATCTGAAACAATGGGAAGATAAACCACAGGGGGGAGGGGCCAGCTCCTGACAAGTGGTGGAGCACATAAACAGAACTTTTAGAAGTCTGCTCCACTGAGGGACGTCACTCCAGAGGCTAAGTGGGGGTGAAGCCCTCAGAGGGACAGTGTGGTCTCAGGACCCATGGGGTCACAGAAAGAATGGGGGTGTCTGAGTGTGGCAGAGCTCCCAATATCAGAGCAGGGAAGCTAGCTACAGAGAGGAAGCCAAGGTGGGGGCTTTCAGCTAGGGGTTACCTTAGACCATGATCTAAAGCACAGTCTGACCATTGTTCTTCAAGCAGGGACCACACAAGTGGCAGAACCAGGAGACCCCATTCCTCTTCTGGGAGGAGCAGCACAGTAACGTGAGGCAGGAATGCTAGATTTGGAGACTTCAAATGGGGCCATGCACCAGAGATAGAAACACTCAGTCACAGGCTGGGTGAGCTCAGTGTGCAGCCAGAGACCTGGGAGATGAGAGGGATTGACTGCTTTTCTCTGAGGGCGCACTGAGGGGTGGGGCTCCAAGCACTTGGCTTCTCTGGGCTGGGGATTTGGAGGCCACCATTTTCATTCCTGCCCTCCAGAGCTCAGAGGGAGCTTTCAGGGAACAAAAGTTCCAAAGAACAAACCTGAGCAGATTACTTAGCCTGGTCCCCAGAAAGGGCAGCACAATTCTGCCTCAGGCAAAGACATTTGAGAATCACTGCAACAAGGCCCCTCCCCCAGAAGATGCACAAGAAATCCAACCAATACCAAGTTCACCAATCAATGAGAACTGAGGAACTCTAGAGCTAGGGGAAAGCAATGTATAGAATTCATGGCTTTTTCCCAATGATCCATTAGTCTTACAAAGTTAAATTTTTTTAATTTAATTTTTTTCTTATTCCATTTTTTTAACTTTTACTCTTTCCTCTTTTAATGTTTTTTAACTATTTTATCTTAACAATATCATTTTTAAAGAAATCTTTTTTAAATTTTCATTGTTACACTATATTTTATCCCTTCATTGTACTACCATATTTTTGTACACATACAGGCTTTTTTTTTTCCTTTAAAATTTTGGGATAAAATTTCTTCTAATAGATAAAAATATACCCTAAATCTAGCACATGGACTTATTCTAGTCTCCACCCTGATCACATTCTGTCCTCTTTTTCTTTTCTTTTTCCAACCACCTTATCTTATCAATTCGTTTTTAAAATCTTTTTTCATTTTCATCTTTATAGCCATATTCCATCCCTTCATCATGCTTACCCTTATTTTTGTATATATATATATAT